>JANHFX010006944.1:6033-20069 GCA_027560015.1 Chloroceryle amazona
AATTGCCATCGGGGGGGTTCGGTACTGTTCTTGTATATATTTGTATATATTCCATTTTTATTATTATTTTAATATTCATTAAAGCTGTTCTGGTTTCCTTTTCTAATTGCTAAGTCTCTCTCCCTTATTCACTTTCTTTTCCCCTTTGGGGAGGGAGGGGCATTAATAGAGAGCGTCTGTTATCTAAGGGGCTGCCCTGACCCTAGCCCATGACATTAATACAACCATTCAGTAACATACACTTCATTCTTAAGAACTGATCATATTTCTTGCTATTCACAGGTAAGAATTATTAAAACTCAAAATAACTATTAAGAGCTAAGCACTGAGTATGCTTCAAAAACATTTTCTAAGCTTAATGAAAAAGTTATCTTCTTCTGGAAAAAGAGAAGAGTTAGAAATGTTTCTAAGCCTTAGTTTATTCTCATATTGAACTACACATTAAGATAGGTTTGCATCATACGGTTTGAGCAGGACTAGAGGACCTCCTGAAGTCACTGTCAATAATTAGGACCTATGTTCCAACCCTAAAATCACATATATCTGATGGATGATTATCAGTAAAGAAAAAGAATACTTGCAACTTATTATTGAAATATATTGCATGTCAACACAAGCAGTTCCTAAGCATTTGTACATGCCCCCTGAGACTAGCAGCGAGCTACATAAAAATTAGTTCCCATTACTCCTAAATTCTCTCCCCTAAAACTTAAAATAAACAACATGGACATCTAATGTCTGGAAATAGGTGCCCGAGCACGAGCCCTTTTTTGGGAATCTAAGCCTAGAAAAAGACGAAAAATTGTGATTTTTAACTAAATAAAGTATTTTTAAAGTGAAAGCATTTGTGTGTATGTTTTGGGGGTATGCTATCCCCTTGGTTGCAGAGTTGCACAGGACTGACAGGGATAGGGTACAGATAACAGATGGATCTCTACTGGGCTGCTGATGGGTGCACACCTCCTCCAGCACAAAGGACACATGTGGGAAGTCCCACCTGCCAACACAGTCACTATAACACCTACAGGGAACCATCCTGATTTACTAATTAAATTCTATTCATCCTACAGGATGTGCAAAATTGAACTGTATTTACCAGAACTAGCAATTTCTGAAACTTAAAAAAATGAAATATATTTGGAATTTGGAGCTCCAGTCTCAGCTGTATCACCACATCAGATGCAAAAATCACATCATGGGTAACCTGTTCAGTGAATGGAAAAAAGCCTGTTTTTTTCAATCTCTGAAAAAAGCTTTGACAGACTAGCTTTAAAATGTTCCTGGAATATTTTGAGACGGCATTCAGCCTTCCAGTGATGTTTCATTCAAGCTGACTCTACTTCTGCTAAATTAGTCACTAAGATGTAAAGTATCAGAAGAAATAATTTATAAACGTAAGGTATCTGTATAGATTCTGTATAGATATATCAGTGACTTTCCCTAACACAAGTTGTGACAAAAAATTACAAAGCTGTTTGCATATCTATCTACATATGTAGAAAACTTCAAAGTAGAATTAGAAGTTTAGAAGTTATTGACAGGAGACGTCTGTTGCACCATTTGCACAAATATTGAAGAAATAAACCCACCCTTTTTGAGCAGAGCATTTTTTCTTTTTAAGCTTTGTAAATCACTCAAACCAAAGTCCATGCTAATTATAGCTCACCATAGAAGAATATAATTTAAAACCAATTGATAAAATCATATTTTAATGAAATGGTGAAGAAGCAGTTGACCAGAGTGTAGTCGTACTGATTTGAGAACATTTGATAGCAATAGATTCTATGAAAGGTAAATCATAATGTAATAGCTAGAAGCAGGAACAAAACAAGGGATAAACAAGTGGATCACAGCAGTATCCCTAGGGCCTGGATTTTCCTTCTGGATTTTCATCTGTAGCCTCTCTGTAGAAGTTTTTCAAGAATCGGGACAAAATGAAACTCCTCAAACTCCAAAAAATAGCAAACTCAAAGGTGAATAACATCAGAAGAGGAAAAGATGGAATTCTAATAAATATTGTGCTGAAACAAAAGGTATTTTACAGAAAACACTGGAAACTAGTAGGATCTGTAAGGTAAATGTCTTCACAAAGATCATCAGCTAAGGAAGGTTACTGAGAAGCCAAGTGTGGGAAATACACCCAATTCATCAAAGAAGAAAAGGGTTGTCCAGAACATCTGATATACTGCTACACAGTGCCAAATGGTATAGACCCAAAGACTCCTAGAAGGTTGGGAGAGGTAATAAAAACTTTTCATTTCTCACTAGTTATGAGCAACTGTTCATTAGGGTTGCAAGACAGAAAATATGTTTTTCCAGGCAGAGGGAAACTTTCCAGGGAACTGTGAAAATAAAAATACATAAGGGAATTCAGTAAATAAGCAACATTGCTAAAGTGATCATTAAATACTAACAAACAACTCAAGTTTGTACAGAATTTCTGCAGCTCATTACAGATGTGCAAGAAAATAAAGTTTTGGATATCAAACTAACATCAGAAGAACTCAACAGCTCCCATGTTCAGTTTGTAACTGGATTACCATTAAACTGTTCAGCTAGAAAACATAGCAGATAGCAACAGATCATTCAAAATGTGCTGATGTTGCCACAGCCACCATCAAATTTCAGATTAAAAAAAAAAAAACCCAACCAAACAACCTAAAAAAAAGATATAACAAAACAAACAAAAAACAAAGCAAACAGGTTTTATGCATTGCTGCCCATCTACTGAAACAGTCATACTAAATCACATAAAGAAATGTGCTTGATGAGGAAGAACCACCAAATAGTATTTTACATTCTTGGTAGCTTCTCTGGCTGGTTATAAAAGCAATTGTATTGTTAGATACAGCTTCAGCATCTGAACTTTCCAGCAATCTTTATATCAGACCTCTTTGGTGCTGGGAAGCCACCAGTTCCTAAAAAAATGGCAAAATGCTATTGATAGCAGTGAAGTCACAAGAATCTTCACCCATACAGTAAGATAGTTAATGAAGGACTGATGCTGAGCAGGGATGATTAACGTGATGATTTAGAAACTAATGTAAGCATTGGAAAAATTACTATTTGTTTCTAGAATATTCCGTTAGTGTAAGGAAATCTCACAGTGGAAATTTGTGAGGTGGTGAATGAATTGCAGAAGAGCAACTGTGCCTCTTACATTTCGCTCAGCATGTCCAAGTAGTAGCTAAAGAAAATGAGCTGACAGTATTTCTACATCCACAAAGGAAGCCTTAATTTTGGTAGTTTGATGATGTTTTTTCCTAAATGACAGAGTGCTAAGGAGTTAAAAGGCAAGTAGTACAATCTTGGACCAAAACAAAAAGTAGGAAAAGGATAATAAGCAGCACTGGATTTAATTGGTCAGTTTTCACCTAGCAAAATGAAGAACAGTACTCTTATCTCCCCTCCATCAGCAGGGAGAGCTGCACTGGTGCTCCAGATGATGTCCAGTATTCCTTGTTTTTTTTTATGCAGGTGTACAACAGACACAACTTCTGGGTGAGAGTCAAAGTTAACCAGAATCACCAAATTACAACCTAGCACCTGAAGGCTATGATTCAAGTTTTCTCATTTGCAAAACCTGCAAAAAATCATTAATCTCAAAGAACAGCCCTTTATTTGCTGAAATACTTTAGAAATGAAGCAGTACTGACAACAGAAACACAAAAAGGAAGCACTTAACGCAGCATTTTTAAGTCATAACTGTCCTACAAATAAAGATGGATTTCACTGCCTCCCTTCCACATGGAGAGTTGTCTGAGGTGACAGCAACCTCTTCCAGTGTTTGATTGTTTTCATGGCAAAGATCTTTTACTAATACCCTAACCTAATGGAATAAAACCATTCACATACAACAAAAGTGAAAATTCTACCTATTTTGTCAATGCTAATTTTAATATTATGATATTTTGCATATGCTATTTGCAGTTCTATTTTGGTAACTGCTAAAGGTAAGTTTTACCCATATTTTTCATTTAAACCACGAGGTGTCTCTAGCTCCATTCATGGTAAAGGCAAATTAATGATATACAAAAGGCATTACATTCACCTTAGAAAAATCTGCTTGGGAACACTTGAACCACCAAAGGAGAATCCCACAAGTTTCTTGCTATCAATCCAGTAGAAAGTCAGTGTTCTACACAAAAGGTGCTATCCTGTTTAAATAAGAAAAGGAAATTTAAAATATTCTGTCTGCAGTATAATTCTTAGCTGACAGTAGGAGAGTCAGAACAAGTGTGTGTTCCATGTCTTAATGTTTTTAGGAAATCACTTCTATTCTTATAATGGACAACTTTTCAAAGAAGAAAACAGAAGAAACTTGCAAAACTTTCTAGTCCTTTTTTGTAACAAAGATGAAGAAACAGATTTCTTGACCGTTTTTAAATGGCCTTTAAAACAATTTCTTTTTCTTTTTTTTTTTTTTAATATTTTCTTTATCATCAAGCGAATTAGAATGAGTCAGAGCTGTGGAAACAAAGAAGAGACTCTTCAGAGAAGGCACAAGGCCTTCTGGGATGAAGGTGGCTAACAGCACAAGCAGAAAAATTGTGCTGACTTTGAGGCTTGGTGATGAGCGTACTGTTGGAGATGGGATAGTCATTAAGTACCAGAATAGAAAGTGGAGTTCAGTATGGAGTTGGAGAAAAGAAACTCCAAGAATGCAGTTATGAGAACACAGCACAGAAATGGCTGGAAAGTGAAAATCCTTGAGAACAAGCATTCTGAAGGCAGATACAGTGAAAACAGTATTGTGGAAGTCCTCAGTAAATGCAGCTTGACCTGTCTCCATTCTCTATATTCATTCCAAATATTACTACAAGGATCATTCTGCTAGCACATGTGATGGAAATGTATATCTAATTCCTTATTCTAGAATTAATATGTTGTGCAGTATCCAGTTATGCTAAAGCATAACATAACTAAAAAAATGAGCAAATGTCAATCAAGTGAAAATGAAAGAATCACATCTCAAACTTTGTTTGTCCCAGTGTGCACTTTCAGACATTATAAGGACATCAAAATAATGAATATCCAGGCTTCCTGGAAACTTGTTGCTTTGTGAAGCCCTGTGAACATCTCATTTGGTATCAAAATTCTCTGATGTATCTTGGTTTACAGGTTGAATTTCCTCGGGGTACAAAAGTGTTCCACATAAAACATGTAAATTTATTCAATAACACCATCACTTCAAACCTCAAAATGAAAATAAGAGCCTAGAACACACGATAACTTTTAGGTTAGTTATCACTATTTTGGGGCACCTGCAGGCAATCTACATTCAAAGAAGCAGATTTTGCCTCACATACAGAAGCCAACTCCTTGCAACTTAAGATAGTAAAACCAGTCTCATGAATTGAGTATCTCCTGGCATTTACCCCTTTTCCTTTTTGTCAGAAGGAGTTTTGAATATCTTTATAATTACCATAGTAATGATGGACACAAACCTTACCAAAATTTATTAGAAGTAACTCCTCCCTCAAAAGGGGAAATATATATACATATATAAATTGAACAGTAAATAGAGATTTTCAAAAAAGCATACTTTAAAAAAAAAACAAGCTAAAAACAAACAAGAAAACAAACCAACAGATTTAAGGTACAGGAATAATGCAAACACAATCAAATTGCACATACAAATGGAATTTTAAGTCTAAAGAGATGCATAGAAGCTTCATATTTAACACTAAAATTAAAAAATATTCCATACTAATTCCTTATACTATAGATTTAAAGAAATTCCTAAGCTGCAAACAATTGGAGTTTAGGAAGCACAGTGAGGAATAGTCCTCATAGGCTTAATTTGTCCTTACATTCTCTCCAAAAATTTTCAAGGAGAGTCTGAGAGTCCTTTATGCTTAGAGCACAAACACTTAAAATATTTCTATTGTTGTTTTCTGAAACACAGTTATTGCTGTGAAACTGTCAGAGTAAGTCTTTCTCAGCCATCAGTAGAGTTGCCCACCCATAGAGGGGCCTCTAAAGGTCACCGGTCCGATCCCGGGTTTCGGCACCACTTGTTGCCCCTCTATGGGTGGGCAACTGTGAGACCTGGTCCGGGAAACGGTGACGCAGCTACTTAATGGCCGCACGTGTCATTAACACGCAGACACCAATGTGGTGTACGGCAAATGGCGTTTATTGGTGGGTAACACCGCGTTATATAGCCTAGGTTCTACGGCGTCACATCCGTCTGCTTACCTCATAAATCAAGCGCTATTGGCTATCAAGCTGTCCCTGTCTTCCCATACAGCGCGAAAAACTTCTGAATGCTGGACCCTAACTACCACACAGTAGATGGCAACATGCAAAGTTATACCATTACTTGATGTATGTCTTCAAAGACAGCTAATTCTGTGCTGATTCAGCTTTGACATCTGTGGTGAATTTTTCCATCACTATGCATAGAAGGCAAACTAACATACTTTCACTTTTCATCAGAAAAGATTGCACTGTTATTGAAATGTATATTGAAGTGTGTTATAAGAAAATTCAAATTATTGGTAAGAAAACTTGATACTACCTCTTTTGATCATCCTGCCCTAAGATTTTCAAACAAAGGGATTCTAAAATGGTCTTTATATTCTTTTCGCATCTGTCTGGAAAATGGTCACTTGCAAGTAAGAGTACAAAGAAATAAACCTCATGTGCATTAGAAGTAATAATAAGGGTTCTACAGGTATGTTGACCAGAAAAGGCTAAATAAAATGTTATTCCCCCCTGATAAATAAGACATCTGTCGACAGCCAAAATGCAGAAGGCTAAGGTACTTGACAATCTTTTTGCCTCAGTTTACATTGGCAATCTCTCCCCACAACTCGCAAGGTTCCTTGAACTTCAAGGCAGGGACTGGTAGAACAAAGTCCCTTCCATCAAAAGGAATGGTGTTTTTTGACAAAGATGGTATTACTGTATTCTACAGATTGAACTAGTAAGTGACAAGTGAGGCATGGAAAAGGGCCAAAAACAATATAGTAAAGTTTCAATTTAAAAAGTCCACTGAGATTAAGCAGGAAGGAGCAACAGGGTTTCACACTGTGGTGAGATAATTAATTCCCTGTGATCTGAGTTCCAGCCTATTGTTTCTATTTATCGTGAGATATCCCCAGGAAAGAGTTTTTCCTAACTTCCATTACAATAAGTCTTCAAGGAATGGGTGAAGATAAATTTGTTCACTGTAATCAGTGATTAAATTCCGTGTCTTACTTTGTCTATGCTGTAAACACTGTCCAAGGCACTCAGCCAAAATTTAAAGTGAATCATGTTGTACTGCTTATCTGCTCTAATGCACCAAAACTCATAGTCCTTGATCATTTTAAACAAGTAATTTTGAAAAATTGACTGCTATCTTAGAGTTTACTTCCAATAGAATTGCTTATATATAGTACAGGGTAAGGCTAAGGTTGGATACATTCATAATACATTGGTCATCCCTCTCTATATTTACAAGAATTTTAGGGGAGGCATGCAGAATGAAGCTACTGCAGGCTTTCCCCCCTTTTGTTCTTCATGGTGCATATCAGTGCCTGCAGTGTCTTGAATTTACTGCTGCTTTTATGGAGCAGATGCTCTTGGACAAATGGAAATTAAATTGAGAAGTGTAAGAGTTGTTATACTGTGCTGTTCTCTGAAATGTATGAAGAAATAAACTGAAAAGAAGTGTTGGTTCTCAGTCATAATGACAGAAATTACTTATACAAGTAATAAATACAAAACTGACAAAAGAAAATGCATCCATGTACCTTCAGGCAGCTAGCTAAAGGACTACATGCGTTAGGTACTGTGTTTTCTCCCTCACTAGACCTTAATATACATAATGCATGATGACCATTTCTCACACTTAAGAGGACACAATCCCTTAGAAAATGGCATTACTTCACTCTGAGTCTCTCCCAGACAACTAATACCACTTGTGACAAAATCAGTACATCTACAACATTATGAATTTCATTTTGCCAAAGCATCCATGCCTAAAGCTGCAGAAAGGGCCCCTAAACAACAGATTTTGTACTGGTTCTACTGTAATATCTGAAGTAGAAATTCGAGTGACACAGGCTACCCAATTTCCAAATCCAGGCAACAGGAGCAATAGCCAACACCCCAAATATCAACAGGCAGGACAATGTTTAAGTCATTGTACATTCACCACTCACTGACCCACCTGGTCGCTGTTCACCCGCATACTGTCAGAGTACAGTGCTGACTTGTCCTTGTTCATTACATTTGCCTGTAAAAAGCTGCAGAGCCAGAAGTCTGAGTGCCAGGCAGACTTGTTGGGGCACAATGAAGTATAGTCACATCCCATCAACTTTTGGGTCCTAAATTACAGCGCCCACACTCCTTATGCCTGAATATCAAATGGGAAAGATTTTATATTTTATTTCACAGACCTTCATGGACCACTGTGCTCAGTGACTGTTCTTAGCCTTCAAGATGGGCAGGTGATGACAAGCCATTGCAGTAACTAAGCTAGTTTCAGTGCAGATGAGACATTCTTCTTTTTCCAACTAGTGAAGTTGCTAAGGGGTTATACAGTCTATTAGGATTTAAGGCAAATCAGCATCTGTCAGAAGTCAGTTAAGTTGCACCACACCTAAATAAAGCTGTAAGATGCCAATAAATGTCATTTGTGCTAACACAAATTTTGGATGCAATTTGCAACATTCACTTCTTTTTCTGAGATAAAATTCAGTTTAAAAATGTCAGCTTATCCAGATAGTCTAAGCTGAGGGTTTGCATTTTCCCACTTGTATTTATTGCTGCTTTTATAATAATCTACTGTGGAAGGAAAAAGTAGAGGGAAGACAAAAGAAAAATCATACTGATTAACTTATCAGTTGAAGACAGAATTATTATTTTAAGTTTCAAATCAATTCAAATACTCTTTCTAAGTAACACATAAACTTAATATTTCTAGTGCAAGATATATATCCCATCCCTACTATAGATAATACATTCATAAAAATCTACCTTAATGAAATAAAGCCGGTTTGATTTTACAAACTATCTCCATGTTTTGTTTCCTTCAGCTATTGAATAGTAGACAGAAATCAGCTAAAACACCACTCTTTTTTTCATTTTCTGTTAAGGTTTTCTACAAACACTGTAACATATAACTGGAGAAGAATGACACTGCCGCATACACTTCAGGATGTTTAATTCTAGACATATCGATAAAAGTGTTTGGATTTCCTCTTCATTTAGTAGTCATGCAGTTTTAACATATTTGTAACTCCTCAGGCCCACTAGCTTCAGACTTTATGAATGATACTTAAATCAGCAAATCCAGTTCAGGAGGCTGAGTGAGCTCTTTAAACACAGTCATCTTCTGCTCATTCAGTGTCTCTCCTATCTTTGTACATGTTGCTTTCCCTAACCCCCCTTCAGGCAATAATACCTAATTGTCATCAATGTGGAATTTAATCTGACACCTCAAGAATCAAAACCATGCAATTATGACTTCAGCCAAAAGTCTTCAATTTGTAAGCTGAAAAGAGACTAGTTGTAAGGGCATTACACTCTTTAAAAGCATAGCTGGACTTTCCCAGAGCATAAACAGCAATTATCGACTGAAGGATAGATATGGATGAGCCTATGTCCTAGGAGAAACCACTTAAGAGTATATCAGATGTATCAAATGCATAAAGTCATTATACCATATCAGCTAAATAATATCCTTCCTCAGGCTAGAAGGACAAGATAGTCATGCTTGACCAATCTGATAGCTTTCTATGATGTCATAGGTTAGATAAGAGGAGGGCAGTCTATGTCATCTATCTTGACTTCATCAAGACTTTTGACACTGTCTTCCTTAACACCCTCATTAGGAAACTCATGAAGCGTGGGTTAGATGAGTGGACAGAGAGGTGGATTGAGAGCTGGTTGAGTCACAGAGCTCCGAGGGTAGTGATCAGTTGTGCAGGGTCACACTGGATGCCTATAGCCAGTGGTGTTCCCCAGGGGTCAGTACTGGGTCCAGTATTATTTAAAATATTCATCAATGAGCTAGGCAAAGGAACAGTGTACCCTCGCCCAATTTGCTGATGATATGAAACTGTGAGGAGTGGCTGACACACCAGAAAGCTGTGCTGCCATCCAGCATGACCCGGACAGGCTGCAGTGTTGGGAATTTAATGAGATTCAACAAGGCCAAATGTAGGGTCCTGCACCTGTGGAGGAACAATCCTATGCATCTTGGAAGACCTGGTAGACAATAAGTTAACCATTAGCCAGTAATGTGCCCTTGTGGCCAAGAAGGCCAGTGGTGTCCTGGGGTGCATAAAGAAGAGTGTGGCCAGTAGGTCAAGGGAGGTCATCTCCCCCCCCCCCAAGTTCTGCCCTAGTGATGCTGCCCCTGGAATACTGTGTCCTCTGGAAATTCCATCTGGAATACTGTCTCCTCAGTTCAAGAATGACTAGGAACTACTGGACAGACACCACTGGAGGGCAACGAAGATGACTGGGGGACAGGGGCATCTCTCATATAAGAAACGGTTGAAAGAGCTGGAACTGTTTATCCCAGAGAAAAGAAAACTGAGAGAAGACCTTAACAATGTCTATAAAAATCCAGAGGGTGTGTGCAAATAGGATGGAGCCAGACTCTTTTCAGTGGTATTCAGTGACAGGACAAGGGGCAACAGGCACAAGCTGGATCACAGGAGGTTCAATCTAAATATGAGGAAAAACTTCTTTCCCATGAGGTTGATAGAGCACTGGAACAGGCTGCCCAAGGCTTTTGTGGAGTTTCCTTCTATGGAGATATTCCAAACCCTGTGTAGTGTGCTGTAAGGCAAACCTGCTCTGGTGGGTGGTTTTGGACTGGATGATCTCCAGACATCCCTTCCAACTCCAACAATTCTGTGATTCTGTGATGAGTTTTTCCTTTTGCTCCTGGTAAGAATCAAACTAGTGAATAAAACTAAGTGAAAACAAAGTGAAACTACAGGAAAAAAACACACCTCCTTTTTCTTCTTAAGAAACAAGTACATTTTACCTTAGAAAAAACAAGATTTGTATTGCATCTTATATACATTTCCTTTTCTGGTTTGGAAATCTTTTTACGTTCTCAAAGATGCTAAGCAGTATCTAATTTCTATTCTGTTATGTATGTGAACTATCAAATGTTTATGACACAGGACAAAGGGAGATGCAGATCCATATCAGCCAGATATGGCTTAAATTACTTAAATTACTAACTTTAACTCAGTATAGTTATTTTGCAGATTATTGTACATGGTGTGCAACTGGCAGCAGGGGAAGCATAGCATTGTGTGTCTAGTTCTCATTGACTCAGCAGGGATGAGCTACCCAAAAAAGAGACAAGATTTCAACTCACTGCAAAATTTTACAGCCATATGCTCTACAAATCCAGCTCCCCCACTTACAACATACTGGGGAGTAGTTAAAATGATGCTGGGGGCCTAAATGCATGATCTATAAATCTACTCAATGTGTCAGCATTTGAAAGGAACACCACAGGCAAAACTGATTTTGAAGGGCATTTGTCACGGTCACAAGGTAGCATACAAACAAATACAGCCACCATACCAGCCTGGATCTGACCAAGAACTCCTGTGCTGTAAACCACAATGCAGAGAAGTGTTCATCCCAGTGAAGCTGAAATTGTGTTGCTCTGTAATGGCACAAGGGAACAGGAAAATCAATGGGACATTAACCTATGTCCAAAGCACCGGTTCTGTCTAGAAACCTATGGAGTGAGGCACTTTGACAATCTCACTGAAGCTGTTGCACCTGCAAAAAAGTTGACTGTCAGTACAGGTATTGTGGCTCACAGGGAAATGCACATACTTGAATTTAAGTCTCTCAACCAGCAACTTCTAAAAATGAAATGAAAAAAATATAAAAATGAAAAAAAAGTGTCTGTATTTTCTAAGTGCGTGCATTTCATCACAAAGCCAAGGATACATTTTTCCTCCAATTTTCAGTCTATCTTATCCATTTAAGCATATAACACATTTTTTTTTCCCATAAGATGACATCAGTTTATAAAGAAAAATTGCAACTTAATCATAAAAGAGTTATGTATATAAAATTATCTGTCTGAGTGTATATATCATAGAATCATAGAATGGGTTGGGTTGGAAGGGACCTTAAAGATCACCTAGTTCTAAACCCCCTGCCATTGTCAGGGCCCTCTTCCACTAGACCAGTATGCTCAAAGTCCCATCCAACCTTGTGTTGAACACATTCAATGCAGGGGCATCTACAACCTCCCTGGGCAACCTGTTCCAGTATCTCACCACCCTCAGAGTGAAAATCTTCCTCCTCATTTCTAATCTTAACCTACCCTCTTCCAGTCTGAAGACATTAAACCCTCGTCCTATCGCTACAGGTCCTCCTAAAAAGAGACTTCTCAGCTTTCACATAGGCTCCCTTCAGATACTGGAAGGCCACAATAAATTCTCCCTGCAGAATTCTCCTCTCCAGGCTGAACAACCCAGCTCTCTGATCATCTTTGTGGCCTCCCTCTGGACCCACTCAAACAGGATCATGTCCCTCTTCTATTCACCATGGCTCTCTTGATGCAGCCTAAGACACAGTTGGCTTTCTGGGCTGCACTAACATGTTGATGATTCATGTTGAACCCTTCATCAATAAGCACCTCCAAGTCCTTCTCCTCAGAACTGCTCTCAATCCACTCATCACCCAGCCTGTATTTGTGCCTGGGATTGCTCCAACACAGGTGCAAGACCTTGCATTTGGCCTTGTTGAGCTTTGTAAGTTTGGCATGGGTCCACCTTTCAAACCTGTCAAGGTCACCTTGGATGGCATCCCTTCTATCCAGCATGTCAAGTGCACCACACAGCTTAGTGTTGTCAGCAAACTTGCTGACAGTGAACTTGATCCCACAGTCCATATAACCACCAAAGATGTTAAATAGCACCAGTCCCTGTACCAATCCCTGAGGAACACCACTCATCACTGGTCTCCACTTGGACATCAAGCCATTGACTGCAACTCTGTGACACTATCCAGACAATTCTTTATCCACTGAGTGGTCCATGCATCAAATACATGTACTTAGAATTTAGAGACCAGGATGGCATCTGGGACAGTGTCAAATACTTTGCATAAGTCCAGGCAAATGATGTCAGTTGTTCTTCCCTTATCCTCCAAACTCTGTAACTCTAATGCAAAACACTACCAAATTTGTCAGGCACAATTTGCCCTGAGTGAAGCCGTGCTAGTTGCCACCAGTCACCTCATCATTTTCCATATGCCTTAGCAGAGCCTTCAGGAAGACCTGCTTGCTCTGTGACCTTCTCAGGTATAGAGGTGACACTGACTGGCCTGTGGTTTCCCGAGTCTCGTTCTTTTCCCTTTTTGCAAATGGGGGATTGTAGAAGTGACTTAGCAATTAAAATCATATTAAAGGTAGAGCACTGTTCACACATTAAGGAAAGGTATAATATCAAAGAAGCTCCCAAGGTGGAGTGCAACTGGTATGCAAGGAATCCATTCCATGGTGGTTCCCTGGACAACATGGCCTGCGAACAGCATGGTGGTGGAGTAGAGCAAAGACTCCATGGCCAGGCTGTGTGAATCACCGCAGAAGATGGGAACTTTGTGGTACTATGGAACTCTTAAGCTACATATTTGTTACCCTAGGTCAACATTCCGTCATTTTTTGACAAAGTGCTGTCCTTTGTGTGAACTTTGTTCATTATTATGTCATTATAATACCAAAACAGACTTGCATCCCAAAGGCTGCCCGCCTCCAAAGTGTGACACTCCCCCCTGCCCCCCCAATCACTGACCTTGTGCCCTAGATTTTCTTTACAACTTTAAAAGTGAACTGAGAGAATTTTATGCCAATCATAAATGGTGGAGCAACACTCTGAGGCAATGGCAGCTCAACAAGAAGTGGAGGATCCCCTCCCCTCCTGTCACCAGGCAAAAGGAGGGGACCTAAGGGACAAGGGGGAATGGAGAGAAGTCCCTCACTGGAAAGGCAAACAAAAAACCCCCCCCCCCCCCCCGCACCCCTCCCCCCTTTCCTGCCCGACAAATACGTG
>JANHFX010006944.1:20169-38155 GCA_027560015.1 Chloroceryle amazona
CACCCCCCCCGTCACCTTCCCAGTTTCCCTTGCATAATAGATATGGGGCTTTGGGACTTGAGGACCAGGCAAGTGGAGATGGAGATGAAGATCCACCCAGTGAGTTGCCCAAGGCTTATCTCTCACCCCCACACCTTAGAACTTCTTCCACTAAGAAGAAAAGGAGGGTAACTGTAGTAGGCAACTCTCTTCTGAGGCAAACAGATGGCCCCATCTTGTTGACTAGACCCAGCCCACAGGGAAGTCTGCTGCCTCCCTGGGGCTCAGGTTAGGGATGTAAAAAGGAAGCTGCCTGGTCTGGTGCAGCCCTCTGATTACTACATTTTGTTGTCTACATTGGTAGTGATAAGTTGTAGCGTGAAGTCCAAAGGCGATAAAAAAGGACTTTAGGGCATTGGGGCGACTACTACATGGATCAGGTGCGCAGATGGTCTTCTCATTAATCCCTCAAGTGATAGGGAAAAACACTGAAAGAGGGTGGAAAACACACCTGATCAATGCATGGCTCAGAGACTGGTGCCACCGTTGGAATTTTGGATTCTTTTATCACAGGGAAGCTTACATGACACTGTGTCTGCTGGTGACAGCAGATGATAGAACACATCTGTCCCAAAGGGGGAAAAGGATCCTTGCACAGGAGTTGGCAGGGCTCGTCGGGAGGGCTCTAAACTAGGCTCGAAGGGGAAAGGGGATAAAACCAGGCTCACTAGAAGTGAGCCTAAGAACGGCTTTCAGTCTGCCGTCCCATCTGAGATGGATAATGGTGACATATGTGATGAACCCAGGATTGCTAGGGATAGGACTCAGGGTGATCTACCAGTGTTGCAGACGATGCCTGTACCACATTTCAAGTCCATGTATACCAATGCCTGTAGCATAAGCAATAAACAGGAGGAATTAGAAGCTATTGTACACGAGGGAAACCACGATATAATTGCCATCATGGAAACATGGTGGGATGATTTGCATAGTTGGAGTGCCACAATGAATGGCTACAGTCTCTTTAGAAGAGATAGGGAAGGAAAGAGAGCTGGTGGGGTAGTGTGATATGTTAAGGAGTGCTTTGACTACCTAAAATTCACTGTTAAACTCACATAGGTGGAATGTTTATGGGTAAGGTTAAAGGGGAAGGTCTATGAGGCTGATATCCTAGTGGGAGTCTGCTACAGACCACCAGACTAGGATAAAGACACTGACAAGGCATTCTTTCAAGGATGTCTCACATTCACTAAGCCTGGTTGTCATGGGGGACTTCAAGTTACCAGATGTCTGCTAGAAGTGTAACACAGCAGAAAGGGGGCAGTCCAGAAGGTTTCTTGAATGTGTGGATAACAACTTCTTCTTGCAGTTGGTAAGAGAGCCTACCAAGGGTAGTGCCCCCCTAGACCTACTGTTTACAAACAGGGAAGGGCTGGTGGGAGATGTGGTGGTCGGAAGTTGCCTTGGCCACAGTGACTATGACATGATGGAATTTTCAATATGTGGTAAAGTTAGGAGGGTTGTCAGCAAATTCTCTACCTTGCACTTCCAGAGGGCTGACTTTGGTCTATTCAGGACACTGGTTTGGAGAATCCCTTGGGAAGCAGCCCTCAAAAGCAAAGTTGGCTCAGGAAGGCTGGGCATAATTTAAGAATGAAATTATGAAGCCACAGGAGCAAGCTGTCCCTATGCACCATAAAATGAGCTGGTGGGGAAGACCACCAACCTGGTTGAGCAGGGACTTTTTGCAAGAACTCAGGAAAAAAAAACAAACCAGAGTGTATCAACCTTGGAAAAAGGGTCAGGTGAACCAGGAAGCATTTAAGGATATTGTAAGGTCATGCAGAAAGAGAATTAGAGAAGTGAAAGCTCACTTAGAACTTAATCTGTCCATCTCTGTAGAGGATAATAAAAAGTGTTTTTAGAAATACATTAATATCAAAAGGAGGGACATGGAAAATCTCCATTCCTTATTGGAGGAAGGGAGGAACATAGTAATGGAAGATAAGGAAAAGGCTGAGGTACTTAGCGCCTTCTTTGCTTCAGTTTTTAACAAAAAGACTGTCTGTCCTTGGGGCAGCTGGGCTCCTGAGTTGGTAGACAGGGATAAGGAGTAGAATATCCCTCCAGAAATCCAGGAGGAAGTAGTTAGTGACCTGCTGTGCCACTTAGATCCCAACAAGTCTATGTGTCTGGATGGGATTCATCCTAGAGTGCTTAGGGAGCTGGCATAAGAGCTGGATAAGCCACTCCATCATTTATCACTGGTCCTGGCTAACTGGGGATATCTCTGATGATTGGAGGCTGGCCAATGTGATGCCCATCCATAAGAAGGGCTGGAAGGAGGATCCAGAAAACTATAGGCCTGTCAGCCTGACCTCAGTGTCTGGCAAGGTTATGGAGCACATCATCCTGAGTGCCATCAAGTGATACCCTCTCCATTTCTCCCCTACCTGTCTTCTAAAAAAGCCTGTATCTCCATCCATTCACACACTCCAGTTCTAGAAGCCATCCCACCATGTCTCAGTGATACCAGTAACATCATAGTCCTGTAGGTGTGCACACATCTCTAACTCCTCGTTTCATCCCCATGCTCCACCCATTTGCATAGAGGTATTTAAGTTGGAACCCCGTCAAAGCTGAGTTACTGGATGAAACTCCATTAGCTTGCACTTCAGATACTCTCTTGATGGCCTGTGATCATTTTCTAGGCCCAGAGTTTTCCTGCTGCACAATGGCTTCCAATGCTTCCTGCCTGCTGCCCATGCTGCATGCATTGGTGTAGATACACTCCAGCTGGGCCACTGATCCCATCACCTTTTGGAAGGGAGAAGGCATAATTCCCCCTTTAACACTCTCAGGCACAACCATAATTTCCAATTCATCAATATCCCTTGTGGTTTTGCTATTGCATGGTAGTCCTGCCACTACCG
The DNA here is from genome assembly GCA_027560015.1 of Chloroceryle amazona. NCBI lineage: Eukaryota > Metazoa > Chordata > Aves > Coraciiformes > Cerylidae > Chloroceryle > Chloroceryle amazona. The sequence continues at coordinate 23,082 of JANHFX010006944.1, forward strand.
CTGCTGGTATGGCAGACTGAAGGACCTCACCAGCACACTGTGCCACAAACGTTGTGCTGCTCCCTGTCTTTTCTCTAGCAAGCCTGGTTTTATCCCTTTACCCCTTCAAATTTAGTTTAAAGCTCTTTTATTACTACCAAGTTATTAGCATTCAATCATTTAAGTTTTTATCACTTAAAAAATACATACTAGAGATAGGTAAGTTGACTTCAAAGATTTGTAAAAGGTTTTTATTGCAAACATCTCAAAGTTTTTTTCAAAGACTTAGAAACTGAATTACAGCACCACAAAAAATTACATTGACTAACTTCTCATGTTAAAGCAGTATACAACATGTAAAGATGACAGCAGGACTAATTCGAGAAAACATAATTTTAGCAGAAAGAGATTCTGAAAAATCCAACATGATGATGACCCAGTGGGCCAGGATGCCTTATGGCACCCTGCATAATGGTTCATCTCAGAGGAATAAATTAATTTCTACTAAAAATCTCCACCTCCTGGAAAGGCCCTTGAGATTATGTCCCCAGTTGAAATTTGTAAATAAAAAACAAATTTGCATTTTCATGTCACAGGAAGATGGCATGACATAGGTAAAACATAAATTTAAAAAAAAAAGAAGTCTAAACAAAAGAGAGGGATGCTTTAAAATGAATCTTGGGGATGCTCAGCATGAAAAAAAGGGCAAATAAAAATATTTTTCAATATTTCAAGATAACGCCATATAGGTACTGTTTACATAATCTTGAAGGATTACACATTTAAATAAGTTGTGGGAAGGAGACAAAAGACAGTCCAGTGACAGTAAAAGCAAGACCAGTGTGTGTCCACAAGCATGCCAAGAACAGATGTCTGTGGAGGTTACCAGATCGTGAAACAGCATGTAATGCTCTGCAGCAGCATAAGGAATGTCTAGAACTTGAAGAGGGCTGTATTACTTAACATGTTCATCAACCAGTTGAAGTAATTACAATTTGCACCTTTAATCAGCCAAAAGAAAAAGATCACCAAAGTGTAAATATTTTTTTTATATCAAGATTTACAAAAGACTGTAGACAAATTGCTAGAGTTAAGAAAGTTGCACCTCTTTTTGAAAAGGAAAAGTTAGCTATATTCTCCTGACAGACTGCAATGGTTAAGCTCTCTAACAAATTTTGCAAGAAGAATTTGCCATAATGAAAGCAATAATCACCTGTGCAATTTATGAAACCGACTTCTCTGTGTCACTACATGGTATATCACATAAAGAGAGAGAAGCTATCCAGAAAGAGACTTCCCATCCTTCCCTAGGTACATGTGCCAAGTGTAGTTTTTTCCATTTCCAGAGAAATATAACAGACTAGTTCCTTCAACCTATATATCCTTCCAAGGAAAAAGGGCCCCTCAAATGCTGTCTTTCCTCTTATACCCAGCTAGTTAAAAGTGAGAAAGGAAACAATCTAGGAGCTCAAAAACATGTTCTGTGAAAAGATAGTTCTGGTTCCTCTGAGTGTAAACACAAATGAGCTCTGTGCATGTCACCAAGGCATGAAAGTGTTTCTTTTTTACCTTAGACACATTAGACACCGTATGCATAATTTAATGTATAATTTAGCTAAGGTCAGAATAGGTCCATGATAGAAGACATATGTAAACAGTAATCTGGTTTGAGTAAGCACTTGTAGGGTCACTCAGTATTAGGATGACAGAATACCCCTTGACTTAATCTGCTTCATTCAAGTTTACAAACTAGATGCAATAGAAGAAAGTTTTGACATCAGGAATAGATATAATGTTGTGGCACTTCACCCTGACTTTACACTCAGTGTGCAGAACTATTTTGTGAGGACTGCTTATATAGAAAATTGCTCGTAGAGAAAATTAACCAGAATAAAACATTCTGTAAAAAAAATAGCACAGGCTCTTTTTTTTTCATTCTTTCTTATTAAAATTGTTGTGGGGATGGGACAGTATATAGAAATACAAATGCTTTATATGACAATTCATAGTGGTGATAATGCGGAGACAGGAAAGGCCAGCATCTTTAGCCAGTTCTTTTTATCCATAGGATGACAGCATTTGGTCCAGCACACCCTGGTGCACCTTCCTGCCGAGAGAGATTTTCTACTATTTAAATCCTTGGTGTTTAACTTTAGTATAAACTCTCAGGTTGATAGCATAGTAATATTATGATTGACTAAAGCAATCAAAAGATACCAGGCTAAACTCATACTGATATTTCCATTGTCAACAATTAAGGGGGTGTGTATATACATCTTCTCTGTGCATCAGAAATTCATGCATCATTCATAATAGAAAACAGGAAAACACAATCCCAAAATTCTATCATATTTACACCCACTAATCTGCTAAATAAATTAAAACTAGAGTATTACATAATTACACTTTCAGTGCAAAATTACCTCAGTAATTTGGATTGCCTTAAAATGTAGATTATGTATATAAAGCCATGCCTTTAACAGTACACATCACACAGGAAAATAAATTGAGTCAATCTGTGAGTGGATAATCTGGAAACGTTGTTTTGGGAGTAGGAGGGTGTAGTTTACTTACTGACTGTAAGAGACTACATACCTAAGGGCAGATAGTCATGGAATATATCTATGTTGTCAAAGCCTTTACAAAAGTTTAACTAAGGAATACATTACCAAAGTGACTAAGAAGGGAGTTTTCCTACCTAAGATCCGCTTTGCAAGGAAAATATTGCATCTACAGGAGCTACTGGTGAAAAATTTCAGCTAAAACTACTAAAAAGCATTACTGTAAAAAGTACACTCTCACGTACTGGCAATTTGTGATTCAAAGCCTAATTATTCAGTATAAGGACATCAATCCACAAGAATGGCAATGAATGTAATGAAGGCACACCGCAGTTATATTAGTTTAAATTAAAATTCTCCAAATTAAAATTTTATAGCAATCTTCATAGCTTAATTTATCAAAACCTAATCTATTCCAAGATTCAAGTATTGTATCAAATATAGTAAGGGCCCTTTTTTTCAAGCTGTAAGACGAAGCACACAGTCTGTCACAGCATCATGGCCTCATGTCACTCTACCATAATCTTGCAGAATATAGCAATATAGAGGGATCTGCCTCAAACCTAACGTTAGGTAAACGCAGCCAGAGAGAACATAAGTAGCATTATGGGCATATTCACCACAAAATAAAAGTTTACTGAAGTCTCTAAACCCTAATCATTCTGTCATTTGTTTGCTAGACAACAAATGCACCACCTGTAGGACAAGACCAAGCATTTATGTAAGAGATTAAAAAGGTGATTTTCCAGCTGCTTTTAGCTTGCAGATATTTGCAGATAAAATTTACATGGATGATAAAGAAATTATATTTCTCAAGAAAGATCAATTTGCTTATTTACAGAGACTGAAGACGCAAATTATAACAAATGATCACCCTGGAGTTTATGTTCCTCCATGATTGTTTATGTTCTGTACCTCATTACTAATTACCATCAGGAAGTGTTTTGTTTGAATGTTATGCAGCCATATGAGACATTATTTTTAAAAAGTAATTTACTTTTTAAATAAACATAGAGACCTCATTGGCTAGTTGTCAGGCTTCTTGATTTAGTCTTCATAGCTAGACATCATCTCTTTCAGCAACCGCAGGCTGAGAACAAAGAGAATACGCTGCAAATACAGCATACTTATTTTAACTCATGTTGTTAATTAGGTATTTCACATTTTTTTAGAAACAACTGAAATACTGGGGATTTGTGTGATTTAATATGCTTATCATCATAGCAATGAATATCCTAAGGGCTTGCCTCTATGCTATGGGCATATACTCTGTGGGCACACTGATTTTTACAGATCTTCAGCCCACTTTTGAACTATTAGTCTTCAGTATTCTGCACTCTGTGGCACTTCACAGGTGTCAAAAGCATCCATAATGCTTCATAAGTCATTAGTGATACACTAGCTGGTATCAGGATATCCCATGGCATGCTTTTCATACAGTTCTGATTAACTCTGCATCTCAAAACACAGATTGCTTGTGATTAGAGGTGGGTGGCAAGAAGGCCGGAAAGAGGTACAAGACAGGAATGTAAAGACAAAGACAGCAAAATAAAAACCAGACCTCCAAAGATGTTTTTTTGATATGGAACAGAAGGTAAATTGCTCCAAATCCCATACACAAAGCCTCTCCCCCAAATTCTGCTAGAATTTGGGATTAGGTGTATATCCCTTTGTCTTGTTCTAGGATGGGAGAATGTGGATACTTTAAAGGTTCACACAGTACATCTCTTTATCCTTTTCCCTGTCTCTTAATATGTCCAACCCTGCTGCCCATATATCATATTATACAGTGTACACACATACACACACTGAACTACCTGAAAATCAGCTGTTTTTAAACCAGATCATGATTACAGCTTATTTTTGCATTTAATGTCAACTGTTCAAGTTCAGTGAATTTGAACCTGAAAGAGTTAAAGTTTTCAAGATCCCATATATCCTGGTATTTGTCTATAAAGCACAAACTTCAACAAGATGCCAAGACAACTCCCTTTATGAAAAAAGAAAGACACAGACAACATAAAGATGAATTTGGTTAGTTTAGCAGGCTGTCTGTCTGTCTGGTCCTATCCTACAGGACTTACAATTCCCATGCAGACAGGTGCTGTACATGGGACCTGTCTGCTGAAAGTTCACACTGGTTTTCATACTTGAGTGAAGTCTGCAGCATAGACACAGTCTCAAACATCTTCTTTCCTGTATATTCCCTGAGCTTCAGCCACTCTTCTTCCCATACCGCCTGAAGTTGTAAACATACCTACCTACAGATAAATGTAATCTCAAAAACCAAAACCAAAAACAAACACCACCCCCCCCCAAAAAAAATAAAATCTAGAAATAGAACTGATAGAAATAGTTACTAGTTAACTATGTGACTATCCTACATCTCCAGAATAGTAAGACAAGAAAGCAAGGCATGTATTGAACAAATCGTCAACTCTATCCAGAGGGAAAAAACTCGATTTTACCCCAGAAAGATGATCTGAAAACTTTAACTGCAGCAATTGCTTCTAGTAGCATAAGATGATGGCAAATGTATTTAGACCATCCAAATTTTATTCTTCAGATGATATTAGGTTGTGTTTGTCTATTTGACTAGATAAACTTCCAGAACAGGGAATCTCTAGGTAGGACATCGATATCTAGATGAATAGACCATAGTTGAAATAATTAACACAATATGACAGACAAAACACATATCAATGTTCAACATTTATTACTGATCAAGCATTTAATCATAAATTTACAAAGAGTTACTAGTCTCATTTTCATTCAGTCAAAAAAAAAAGTGTTTTATAAGACAGATTCTATTAGAAAGAGCTATCAATGTATTAATGCATACTTGGATAAACAATGACTGCCCCAAATCACTGTAACACAAGTATTAGCATCAGGGATTTTCTGTCTCTGGGCAAGCCATAAAACAATATAAGCTAAACTAGCACAATATCAGTAATTCACTCTTGTCTTACATGCATATAATATGAGAACATACTGAAAGTAGCTCTAGAACTAGAAATCAGACACACATACTCCCATGCAGAGACACATGCTTGCCACCGTTTTCATAAGAGCTTCTTCAGCTGGGGAGTTTTATAAAACAGATAAAAAGTGCTGTTATGATCCAGGTTCTTTCTTCCTGTAGGAAGGATGCAATTTTAGGCCGGATGACCTGCTTAAAATTACTTAGCTATATGGATTATGGAATTATTATAACACATTTCATCATTTGAATAACTTTGGAACTATATTCATACATTCATAATTCAGCGTGGATTCTCACAATCATCTCAACTAACTTCCTGCATAAGTAGTTGTTTAGTAAAGATTCACCTCTGCTGCACCAAAGGTGTGCTAGATGGACAAAAACAGGAAAGGTGCTTCTTCACAGTAAGAGGGCATCTTGGAGATTCATAAAATTAAGTCTGCATTAATAGGAGGCTAATGCTTGCACTGATCTACTAGAAGGATTACTGAGAAATATTTATGGAGTGAGCAATTCAAGTGGTAGGAGAGCTAAGTCTCTCTTTTATTTATTGCAGCAGAATGTTATATGACTCACCAATTAATGTTAATTATTTCTCCTACGAGCTAAGAACAGAGACAGCTGCTGTCTTTAAGGAGGGGAAACAACAAGAACATCAGCCAGCCAGTGACATTTAAACAGTAGATTAAATACCCATCAATGCCTAATGGAGCACTGCCTAGCATATTTCATGTGCTAGACACGACAAGGAAGTTCATAGAAATGATCTTTCACTCTACACTAAATCTAATAATTATCTTTCACATTAGCTTTCAAAAATCTCTTGATTTATTGAACACTTTTTCAATCTAAGAATGTGCATATCACCTGAATGTATTTGTTAAAACTCACCGCTGTATTTAACAAAGATATTAATAAGAGGTACAAAAACTCAACACTTGTATTGGTTGTAATTTACCTGTTCATATTTTAGGAGTAAAGGATCAAAACCCCAACTGTTATTTTTCCCCTTTTGGAAGACACTTGTTTTCACCTGAACTACTGAACAGTATTCAGTCCTATTCTAGTAATTAGATGTCATATATTTGCAAAAACATCACTGAAAATAGGTGCTTTCCTTTCACTGGCTTTATCACTTAGACACACATAGATGTCTGTATTAACATTTTTTTATTTTTATTTCCTGTGTATCAGCTTTTTTTCTCCCATATTTTTTCTACTGAGTTTTTGTTTCTTTTTTCTAATTACTATTATGCCTATTGGGGGCTATTGAAGCATAAATGACTAAGAACTAATAAAAGAGCAACAAGAAGTTCTCTTTTCTGCTACTTTCACTGAGACGTGGCAACTTGTGTTAAATAGGAATGAACACAACTGTTGCCTTTCAAGATACTTAATAGATAATTTTGCTCCCAATGTTTTTGAGTTTTGCATATTTGACAGATACTGTATGATAACAGTCTTGGTCTGCAAAAATATGACTTTAAACACACCACACTTATGTTACACTTGTTTGAGGGCAGCATTGTTAATTTATTGATTGTCAATATTATAACCTGATTTCTTCCATTTTTATGTGCCTCATGTCCCTACATACTTCAGTACAAAATACAAAATGGATTTGATTAAACTGTAGGTGCTTGGTGCCAGATTACTCTCTTATGTGCAAGCACTGCCAAGCATGTATTTATTTTTGAAAACACAGAATACCAAATATTGTACAAATACTAGAGCACCAATTTGTCCTTCCCCACAGAACATATGGTTAGAGAAAAATTTCAACAGAAAAAGAGGAATTACATCCAATCTGATGAGTCAGAAGGTATAAGGATAACAAAACACTGAAGATGAACTGCTGAAAGCAACAAATGGGCAAAAAAACTGGCAATATTTCTGAGGAAAAGACCAAGATTAGAATGTGCAGTAAGATAAACTCATATTACAGACCTGAGAAACAAACTGATGATACCATGCATGAAGCTTCCCAGACTGTCAAATTGCCACAGTGAAGAATTAACCTGTTATTTTAACCTAAACAGACTGCACTGGGGCAAATAAATAGAATTAATAGTCTTCACTGATAAGCCATAGGAACAATTTCCCAGTTGAAAGTATTCTTAAATAAAACACAAAATGCTGCTGAAAAGTGCTTCATTTGCTACATTTATAATTAAACTGAATATATATTTTCAGAGGAATGTGACATTTTTCTCTAAAGATGCAAATAAAAAAATAGCTTAAGCAATTTAAATATGGAGGAAAGTGTTTTTAATAAATACATAAACTGTATATCTATATTTGTATATAATTGCACTGCATTACACAAGTAATCTTCACCAGAAAAATACTTCAGCATATTCTGACTATACATTTAATGATATCTTTTAATGGAAAATTTTCAGGTAGCAAGTAGACCAATTTCTTGGTGTGGCTGCACAAAGGATACATTCCTCCATGCATATATACTTATCACTTTAGCAACTTGACTTGTCATCTGATGTGAAAGTACCTTGCATACAGAGCATTTGTAGCAGGTGGCAAAGTAATAATTCAGCAAAGTAATTTTTCATATTTTCCTCATACACTGTTGAGCTTTCACTAGCTTTCAATTTTACTATAGTCATTTAAACATTTATATTTCTGATTATACCATAACATCACACAAATTAATTTACAGAATCATCACTATCTGGGCACACATTGACATTACAGTCAATGAGCACTTTGGGGTCACATCCTTCCCTCAAAGAAACAAACGAAAGAATCTACCTTTTCACTTCCCCTTCAAGTCTCCAAAAGGATATGCTGTTTTCAACCATCTCAATATTCACCTAAAGCATTAAACAATAAAGTTCAATCTAGTTTTACAAAATCTATCCATCAGAGGTTGAACATCCTCATCTCTTCTCAGGAGGGTATTCCTCCCACATTCCTCAGTCTGTGTGTGTTTAATATCACTTATAAATGGTTTTCCATATGGACTTCACACTGCAAAAATTATATGTACATACACATACAAAACATCACCTTTTACTGAAGCTGATGTCAGTATCAGGAGGTACTCAGCACTTCACAACACTGAGTAATTTTTCTGGGCTAATGATATGTTTCTTCTGCAAAGTGAAAGAATTTATATTTTAAAAGTGATCTCAGACATCCTGGTGTTCTCTTGAGAATATTAAATTATAACTGAGGCTTGGCTGGGGATTTTTTAATTACTAGTTTCACTTATGACATCTGAACTTTTATTGTCTGTATTAATCATACCGGTAATTTTTGTTTTCCACCTCTCCATGTTTCAAATTAGAAGACCAATTTTTTTTCCTACATCACTGCATAATACACTATTTTTCAAGAATAACAGTCACATCTGAAGAAATAATCACTTTTTGAGAAAGTGACAAGTAAGTAAGTACTCAGTTATAAATTAAATAGTATTAGGTACATTTAACTTTCATTTAGCCAAATCAGCCTACACTACAGGACACACAATGTCAGCATGCTATGCATAGGTGAGCTGTTTTATTGGGACTTTTACGCTTTTATTAACAATAATCATTAGGGCTTTGAGCTATAACATAGGCTGAGAAGACCAGATTATGGATGAGGTACCCACACAGTGTATTAGGGGGAAAATAAAGATAAACTACAGCACTTAGAAGGGTGATTAGCAACAACTATCTTCACATTACCAGTTGGATACTAGACTATCACAATAACAAAAGAATAATTATGGGTTCCCTGCTGCAACTTCCGCAAGATATGCCCATATTTAAGTAGCTTTCTAGTAATCAACATAGCACAGCAGTATTCTATCACACTGAAGGGAAGAGAGCAAGCAAACAGTTGATTTTCCCTGCTACATATTAATTTGGAATAGAAACAAAGAAATAAACAAAACAGCAAAAAACCCCCAAACAAACAAACAAAAAAAAAATCAAAAGAAATCCACAAAAACACCACAAAACACACATACACCCACACAACCCCCCCACCCCAAGAAACAAAACCCAAAAAGAAGGGTGCTCTTTAGAAAAAAAAAAAAAAAAAGTTACCCATCTATTACTTCAGTATTAAGGATTGGGTTCATTTCTGTCCAGCAAGACCCTAAGGTGTGTCTCTCAAACCACTGTGAGAAGTGAAGACAGAATCATTAAATTCTAAGAAAGAGAGTAACTTGGAAATAAAGGAGCTTAAGTAAACAGTGAAGTCTGAAATAATACTAGATTACTAGTCTTCCACTCTGTTTGTAAAAAACCCAAGACTCAGAGGCACACCCTCTACAGTTTTCCTTTGTTTTTTGTAGTGTTTGTTTTGCTTTGTTTTCTAAGCCTTTTCATGCAAATAGCATGCCTGAATTACCAAAGTTACATGACCCTGTTATAAACGTTCATAATTGTACTGTGAAGCCCCAAAGCTGTCAAAGAAATGGGGGAATGAAATAAAGAGAAATAAATTCCAGCATTTAATCATGGATCAGGACATGGTTTATTTTAAAGGAAAACGTGAAATCTTTTCACTTGAACAAAGAGCAAGGATACACTTGAGCAAATGTGCAGCTGTCCTGTGACAGTGAAAACGTATGGAAATAGTGATCTCAGAGAGCAGACACAATCCTGGTCCTACACGACTCTCTACATACTCAGTCCTGCACACCAAGAGCTGGTGAGGCTGCTCCTGGGAAAAGTAGCCTAGACCACTGCTCTGGCAGCACAACACTAATATACCCCCAAGGGAAAAAATAAGAATTCCAGGTGTTTAGTGTAAAATGTTAGATAACTTAAAGAAGGTAATTTTCTGTGAAAATGTCAGAGCTGCCAAAAAGTGAAAACCAGCACTAGAAAATCATCCTAAATGTCCCAGATAGAGCAAGCACTACTGAGCTGCAGTGTCTGATTTCCATGCTTTATAGCCGAAACAGTTTTTGTTTGTTTGAGATGTCCTGAACTGCATTTAAAAACCACATGATTTTCAGTCTAGAATACTAGGCACTCTGAATCATCACTGACACCTCCAGAAGATGGCACCAGCCACCTTCATCATAATACAGAAAAGTACATTTGCCACTTTCTACATTCTCCACTTCATTAACGCACACAAAACCGTTATCTTCACTGACCCATTTGCTTCATTTTGAGAGCAAATGCGGTAGACTGCAAATGGCTGTCCCAATTTATATCCACTTTGTAATGATTTACATGTTCTGCAGTATTATGCCTATTACATTAAAATGCATAACATCTTCATTGTTACTAATTTTGTCTTGCAATAATGTCTTCATAAAAGCAGAATAAAACACATATTTCCTAAAGGTGAATATATCTGGTTTACAGAGTATAATAAAAATATTATCATGAACATCATAATACAACTGTATCACTACTAGAAAAAAAAAACAAAAACCTTTATAAAAAAATACTATTAAAGCATTTGCTTTTACATTTATGAAAAATGTGCTGCATAAAACACCAACAGATGTCAAAATTGTTGAAAGTTTCAAGAAATACTTGCTATTTAGTACATTTTGTTCATTAATTAAGAGTTGGGTTTTTTTTCATTCTTCTCTGGTGTATATGTTAACTTGACATATAGTCTTTACTCTCTAATTTTCTACATTTCAAACTCTTTTTTAAGCCATTTTGTTCTTTCTTCATGTACCATCAGTCATTTATTGTCCCTGTCTGTAAAAAAATCATGCCCAGGGCTCAATTCTCAGTGTGCAAATTTAAGTAGGCACCAGATTTCTCAGGAGTTCACAGGGTAGCTCCCTACAGAGTCAAGATGTTTCCTCAAAAACGTCCAGAGAGAAGGAGAACACAGGGAGGAGGTGGAGGTTGTGATGGGAGTGGGAGTGGAGGGGGGTCCTGTTATCCTTCAGTAGAGTTACAGTGACCTTCAGCTGTACTGGAAGTGGAATTTCAGCAACATCCTTCACTGCAGACTGCCTACAGCATACAGTGATAACCAGAGACCAGACTGGTCTGCTTTTTTGGAAAGCTAACATAGTTTTGCAATACTGGTTATACATAAAAACCTACTTCATTTTATATTGAATTTGCAATGTGATTGTAAACGAAATGCCATGCAGTGCAGGCAGCCAAACACTGATTATAAAAACAGCTGGTGATTTTCAGGAATTTTCAAGTAGCATTGAAAGAATCCTGCAATCATTGATCAACATGACAAAAAGGTAACTTAAGAAGCAAGATTTACTTGAAAATTGCCTAGATTGATTTCACAGACACTAGTGGAAATTAATGCTATTCAACCCAGTAAATTATTTTGTCTTCCTCACCAGAAATTATAACCAACAAGTACTAGAATCTCACTTTGATTTTCAAAGAATGAAAACTCATAATACATTAGCCCTCATCCTGAAAAGAAAGGAAGGATATAACCTAAAGACTTCCCTGAAGCACATTCCAAGCTTTTGCAATGAACATTTCCATGGAATTTATTTGAATTGGTTTAGAAATGCTATTAGAAATTAAGAGGTGCAACTTTTACTTCTAAGAAGACACAGAAATAAACTAAGATGGCCCAGAAATATTTTATTAAAAAATTCTCAAACTAAATTCCAACATACTCTTTTAGTGTAAATTACCACAAGATATGTATTAATTTTTCCTCTTGCATAAGCAATATAAAAAAACCTGAATATCCTTTGTTCAAAATTACTTATTTGAATATATTTAAAGTTACACCACATGCAAATTTTCCCTTCCCTTTTTATTTCAATTTATTGCTCATCTTACAGATGATTAAGGTTTTTTTTGCTGTTTACTTGAAAAAAAAAATAGTAATACTGAAATCGCATTCATATCACGTTTTCATTCTATATATTCATGAAGAAAGACTTGTTTCAAGGAAAAAAGAAAAACTAAAACAAAATCCAGCTATTTCTTACAGCCTGATATAGTTTAACAAGGAATCAAGTTGCAGAAAGAAAGCAATGCACTGGCATACTACTGGCCACAGAGATCAGATCTCCTTCCTAGCTTGTAAACTAAGAGCTACAGGCTCTGAGAACTCAGTTATCAGTCAGATCTGATACTGAGAACACTTGATTAGATTATCAGTCTCCTGGATTCTCCAAATACCATTAACAATTTCTGATGTTAATTGGCCATTTCATTTATATATTCTAAGGCTACTGAGCTGACAGTGGAAGGACAATTTGTCTTTCTCAGCATGGAATTGAGATAGCATCCAACAGCCAGAGCTGAAAATACTGTCAAAATCAGTTCACAGAATCAGATGAGTAACATCATAAATAGAAATGTTTTGAAGCATTTTCAGAAATTAAATAAAGTCATCTTCCTACAGTAATTTCCAGCAAGACTATTAGGTTTTTCCGCATGGTCCGATTTGTCATTAGATTCGCAGATCATACAAAGAAAAGAGGAGTGGCTGACAGACCCAATGGTTATGCTGACACTCAGAGCACCTTGAGCGGCTGGAGAATGGGCTGACAGGAATGTCATTTAGTTCAACAACAGGAAGTGCCAAGCCCTGTCCCTGGGGAGGAATAAATCCAGGCTCCACCACACACTGGAGTCTGAGCAACTATAATGTGTCTTGTCAGAAAAGGTAAGGGGTGAACTGAGGGTGGAACTGAACAATCTCCAGAGATGCCTGTCCCACTGACTCTGGGATCTCTCACAAGGACTTTGCTGTCATTTCATCATTGTTTATTGATGAACTGAACCAAAATTGTTTCCTCAGCTGTTTCACTGAATCAGATTCCACAAACTAAGTCAGGGGCTGTATCTGTTCAAAAAGTTCAAGAATAAGATGAACTTTTAACAAAGGAAAAGTAGACTTCTTATGAGAGCAAGTTGGCCCCATAATATTCAGTAAGAACATTAAAAATCAAGATCTATAATAAATACAGATGGTACCCAGCCATTGTTTCCTGTCAGCTCCAATTTTATACTTTATATAAGGGCAGAAGCCATTATATATCCATTTTATACCCATGTACACTCATTTATCCAATTTTACACCCATGTACATTGTAAGAAAGGCTAACATGATGTAGTGTTTCCAAATAAATATTTTGAAGATCCTTTTGCAAATTCCTAACTATGGAGCATATTAGAAGGAGAAGTTCAATATTGTGAAGGATTAGGTCACACTGAAGTTGACTGAGGCCTCAAAAGCAGACCAATTTATTCAAAGATTTTACCTAGATCCCACAAGATCAAAATCTCTCTTTAAAATGACACAATTTTTCACACCAAGTTTAGTCAATGCTTTCAAAGTCCAACTCCCATTATGTAGAAGCTATAAAAAACAGTCATTGAACAGAGATAGTCTTTTTTCAGGCAAGACATCAGGTCTAGTCTGGTCATGTTAGCCTAAAACAACACCTATCTTCCCTGCCCTTATTGTGAGTCCTGTGATTTAAGACATGACACAGAAGGAAAGACTAGGGTCAGAATCTCATTATGCCATAAGCAGAACAAGTTCATCAAAAATGCACAAACGGACCTGTTATCTTCCTTAATACCTTCAGAGGTCCCTGAGCCATCATCATAGGAAGCCCATGGTCAAGCACACATAACTGCAGCAGAGCTCAGAGTAACTCTCCTGCAAATTCTTCATGGGGGGAACAGCACATCAATTTATGAAGGGGGGTTGGAATGACAGCTTGCAGAATGAAGTGCAGAAACTTTTTCAGGGGCCCAATCTGTTCACATGCAGGACGAATGACAGACAGGACTGTCTAAACACATCTGTGATTATGAGCTATAGTGCTGAAAATCATGTGACTTCCCTCTTGCCATGTGCTGAGTGAAGGTCTAATGGTCCCAAGAGCTCCTGCAGGTCCAGTTACAGCTGAGGAAATCATAAGGAAGAATGCACAATGCAGGAGTATGTATGAACAACTAGGCCCTTTGGTTTTGATATGGTTAAGAGATCCATGTCATATGTGCAAACTAAAAATATACCACTAAAACATTTTTTTTTTTGAGTAGATAAGTGTATGCATTATTGATATCTCCTTATAGATACAATGATTAAGCACTGGAAAACAAAACAAAACAAAACAAATAACAAAACCACACAAACAATAAACCAAAACTAACAAAAACACAAATCCACAGACCTATAAGATGCACCAAATCACTTTTCTGAAACCATAGAAAGTTTAAAAATATCAAACAATGAAGTCTACAGTTTTGTAGGGAAAAAAAAATTTGATCAAGGCATCTGTTCCATGTCAATATTGTCATCTTTTCCTGGAAGAGTGCCAATGTTTTAAATAATCTTTGAATTTCTGTCATTCTGTTACATAAATAATGCATTCTCTTCAGAAAACAAAAGCTGGTATTTAATAATCGGGGGTGAGACAAGAAAAGACCAAAAATCCCCACCTCCTCCCCCACATTTTAAAAAATATCTGCAATATTACTGCAACATTGTTATTAGCTACAGCACTTCCCTGCTTGGAGAAACTGCCTACACAAGGTGTCCTGGTTTGGGTGAAAACAGGACTAATTCTGTTCAGTGATTTTACTTTTCAGTTCAGTATTTCTAATTAA
>JANHFX010006945.1:0-57575 GCA_027560015.1 Chloroceryle amazona
TCTGGTCTTTCTGTGGCTGCGCACCCCCCAGCATGGGGGTCGAGCACCCCCCTACCCCACTAGGCCTTCCTCATCTTCAGCTGCCTCTCATCCTTGGCTGTGAATTCTACTGTCCCATTAGAGGACAGTGCGGTCTTGCCAGCTCTCCTCTGATGAGAAGAGCTAGTCCCTCGCATAGAGGAGCAGAAACTCCCTTGGCAGCTCTCGGAGCTCTCCTCTGATAAGAACAGAAACTTCCCTTGGCAGCTCTGTACCCATCCCGTGAGTTCCCACGGCAGGCCTGCATGAATCACCCTGTTGGCGACCATTGATCAAAGCATTATCAAACCACCCTTACAGCCTGTCATCTCCTAGTGTTACTATATACTACCCATAATCAAAGCAAAAGTAAGAATTACTTTTTGGCTTAGTAATCTAAACTTGCAACATGAAAAATCCTCTTCATTTTGCACCTATTTTACTCCTGCCACAGTTGTGGAGGATCCTTACCCTCTATTACGTTAGCCAAGTACTTCCATACTCCTGTCAAAGGAAATCTGCAAGCTTTTGCTCTGTCTACATTTTACATTGTGATGCAACACATTATTTTAGCATTATTCTTTTTTATTTTAATACAAAGAGTGGCTACTAAAGTGTAGTAAAGCTTTACAGTCATGTAATTTGAAGTTCATATAGTGTCTACTTACCACTGGATTAGTAAGCAAGGTATTTCTGCTATTATTTTTGTGATAGGAAGTTTTTAGTAAGAGATACAAACTCAACTGCTGATTTGTAGGACTTCAAAAAAATTACATTTCTGTAATAGTCTCACTTTTGAGGTATCTATGCAATGGTTCAGTTAAGGTAATGTTTTCTGTAGTTCTGTTGAATGTTTTGGAATGATATGTATAGATAAAACCCATCCCATTCACAACTAAATTCTTCCATCTTACAATAGTGTAAATCCATAATCCCTGTAAAAGAGCAATGATACATCAGACACACCACACCATATTTACAAAATTATGGTTTTAAGTCATTTTTCAACAACTTAACGAGATCCATTAATATCTGAGATTTTCTCATCAGTTTAAGGGTACAGGAAAAACAAGGGCTGGAATCAAGGCTACCTAAATTGCAACCATAAGCAATGTAATCAAAATCAAAGACATAGCTTTATCCTGTGCACTTGTTATTTGGACATATTAATCTATTGTGGCTTATGGATCTGAGGGAAAATACAACTAGTTTTTAAAAAATAACAGAAAGGCTGAAAAATAAATAACATGTTAGCCAGAGGTTTTGCTTGTGTATTAAGCTGTCTTGCATTTAAACTAAACTGTGAATACTTTTTCAGAATTTGACTTCCTCTGCAAATATTGTGCTCTTATATTTCATTTAGATGGGACATTTATGTAAATTGCTTCTTTTTCACTGGTTTCCTACAGTTTCTTGAATTTTTCAGTGAACATTCTTGAGCCACCCTCCAAAGGCTATAAGGGAGACTTAGGAAGGGAGAAAGCTCTCCCCTCTCTGTGGCTAAGCATGAGCTCCAGGAAGCTTAGCTCGAGTGTATAGAGGCAGGCAACACAAGAAAGAAGCTTATCTTCAGACCTGAATCTGGGACTTGCTGCAGTAAAAATACCCTGTTGATATACGCAATACCTGCATAGGGACCAGTTCCCGGCTCAGTCTGATTGCAAAAGCACAGAGTTAGATTTTGCATTCCTTTTGAAGGAGAGAGATTAAAAAAAGAAGTTTTAAGTCACTTCTCTCCTCTTACAAAAGGACTTGAAACTCAGTTACAGCGACCCAAGAAAGGCAGCAGTTTGGGACAAGATGTCCTTTTTGCAGGGCTGGGAGCCTTAGGGGGAAAGCAGCTTGGTTATACTTGCTATACTTGTGAAAAAGAGATTATGACAATGATGTTTCACTCTTGCCTGGTAGCAAAGGTCTTCTGGCTAGCCAGATCTGAGATGGCAGCAAGAAAAAAAAAGAAATAATCATTGCCCAAGTAACCTGAAAGGCAGAGAAACTACATCAAAGTACAAAGCATGTGAGCAATCAATTGGATGCCAACCAAAGTCAGAAAGTGGAAAGTAACATTTGCACAGCCCTGTAAATGAAATACTTTTAAGTAAATACCACAAAGTCCTCCCTCTCTCACTCCTACATATTACTGAGGCAGTAGGAGCAAACATTTTGGAGCAGTGCAAAATGTGACTGAGGTAACAAACAGCCAAATACGTCCTTTGGTGTGAAGGCACCATCATGTCTGATGGGGACACGTGTGCCTTTTGACAATTGCTTTGAAAACTCTGTCCATATAATCCAAAAATCGCTGCATTTGGATTATCATTTTAACTGCCTTGCTTAAATATTGCTTCTGTACTAAACTGTGATGTTGTAGACTATATTGTGAATTCTCAGTACCAATGCGCAGTATGGAGCAATGCGGTTCAAAACCCATTTTAAAGTGAGCATGTACCAGTGGAGTAGAAGAAATGTTTATTCTAAATAAGGAGAAAAAAACCCAGACATACCCTTCCAAGCATAGTGCTTTAGGCAGTTTACAGTGAGTTGTTCAGAGGAGTTGTTACTTCCCCGCACCTTCAACATCATCAAGAGTTCATTTTAAGCTAACTTGAAGACAAAACCATTCAAGTTTACAAACTCCTGTGACAACTCAGTGAGGTTTTGATCTCAATAAATATGAATTTGGTCTGGCATCTTCAAATCTAGCTTTTACCTAAGGCAGCAATGGTGAGGTTCCTCCTCAGGTAGAATCGTGTGTGGTGATGTTTCCTACAACGCTAAGATACGCTTCTTGGCTCACAAGGAATGCAAGAGACCACACAGGTGAAAAAAACCAAACAAACTACAAACCAAAAAGAAAGCACTAAAAATCCCAAAAGCAACAGCAGGAAACAAGGAAAACAGAAAACAAACAAACAACCCAAAGAAATATAAGAAAAAAAATAAGAGGCAAAACAGAAAAAAAGCATCCACAGATACAAAAAAGAAATGGCTTCAAGCTTACTAGAAGGACGCTTTTGAATTTTCAAATGCAGAAGATGGAGCAATATCAAACTATCTCTGTGAAATGTGCTACACCTACAGCACAATCCCTTTCTAGCAGTTGATAATTTTGCTAAAATTGTCCTAATAGCTAGTTTTACACACTTGAGGTAGTGAGTAATGTCCAAGGCAAAAGATTTATAGTTTGCTTCGGGTATAATGGTATGAGAGAAGCTGACTGCCAAAAGGGACTATGATTTGAAGAGGGCGCCTTTGGTTTGGTAGGTGGTGTATTTGTTCTGTGGTTGGAGTTCACTAGAAGAAGTTATTTGATGCACTGGCCAACGATAACTATCTTGGGAGAGGGAGAAACCCAAATCCTCCATGTTTCAAGGAGAGAGCAGAATGAAATACTTGAGTCTGTGGAAAAAGAGAAGATGACAAACTCCATGGCAACATGAAGTAGATCAATTCGTGGGGCTCTTTGTGGTTTATCACTTAAAAGAAAAAAATAATAATAAAAAAAAGATTTACTGACCCCCAAATCATGGTAATTTTTAGTATTAAATGGTCCTCTTTTAAAGACTAAACTGCTTGAGAAGAGGAGACAGTAGCTTTGGAATGAAGCCCTCAGCCTTAGAAATAACACTGCTGGTTTGGCTCTGCTTCCAATATTGTTGCCTAGTTTTAAAGCTTTTCAGCAGGACTTCACTCCAGTCTGGTGACCAGCGTGAATCACTGTGGAGTAGATTAACACAGTGTTTTCCCAAGTGTCTAATCTCGTTTTAGGATCAGAATACAAACAGCAGCAAAGCATCATTAAAACCCAAGGAGCCCTAGGAGCAAGGCTGCAGTTCAGCCCCAGTCTGTGTTCACATTACCTCTGGCTCCAAAGCATTGCTTGGAGTATCCAGAATTCTTTGATAGTTCTGACATTTCTGCTCTGACCTAAAGCTTTACCTTTGCACGCTGCATGCAGCTCTTGGCTTGCCTTTGAGAATGGTGTTATATGTATAACATCTTATCCTCCAAATCCCACCTGCTGAGTGGATTCTTCCTTTCAAGCTCATTTTTTATTGCTAGGGGGAGAGTTTTTGGAGGACCCGTGTCTGTATTCCTTCTCTTTCGCTTATTTTTTTTTTTTCTGCAATTTTTTTTTCTGCAATTTTAACCCTCCTGAAAACGGGGAAGAGCTCTGCACTTTTGAACCAGCTTCAGTCCTTCCAAGAGGCAATGACTGATTGAAAGTTTGCTAAACTGTTTGCATACCTCTACAAGGAGCCTGGGCTAGTCAAATGCAGATTAAAGTCTTTTCAAGTTGCTAACCAGAAAATTCCTTCATCGTTGCTGGATCTGGCAAGAAATTGATGATTTTTTTTTTTTTCTTCATTATATCTATGCTCCATGCATGAGGATTAGGAGATATAAAAAGAATTAGGAAATATGTCAATAAGCCATTCCAAGTCACTGATGCCAAAGGGAATCTGTGCAAGAAGGGACAAGAGTAAAAGATGGGGTAGGAAACAAGCACACGTAGAAATGAAGGAGGACAAGTTAGGCATTAGCACGCTTCAACTCAGTTCACATCTTTGACGACTACAGCATATAGGAATTTCTGTGAAGTCATGTTAAGTAAAACCACTGAAGTGTTTAGTTACCTATTTTGAGATGTCCCATT
Source organism: Chloroceryle amazona (assembly GCA_027560015.1). Lineage (NCBI taxonomy): Eukaryota > Metazoa > Chordata > Aves > Coraciiformes > Cerylidae > Chloroceryle > Chloroceryle amazona. The sequence goes on from JANHFX010006945.1 coordinate 4,676, forward strand.
GCCTGTAGTCTGTGGGTGACTTCCTCAAAGGTCCAGGCAAGTGCATTCTCTGCTATCTAATGAAAACATTTGTGTATTTACTTCTGTATGCAAAACCACCACCAACAAAAAAGAGCTTATGTGTGAGAGGAGCCTACGTAACTATTGGTGGAGATGGCCTATCCACAGACTCCTCAGGGGGTAGATGTGTCACAATCTCAATGTCACTTTACAGACTGTGAGGATCATTATGTCCTTCTCTGCATATTAAGGGATGGTAGGTTGTTTAAAGAAAAAGCAACAACACTAAAATTTGTATGTAAAATTCCTAGCTTTCGGTAATGAAATTTTGAAGTGAGGGTTCCTTAAAAACATATAATATGAAAAATAAGCAATATTTTGAATACATTATGAATTAAAATGAGCATATATTTTTTGCCTTTTCTCATGTTACAGTTAAGTCAGAACTAAAAAGAAAAAAATGCAGGGACTGTAGTAAGTACCATAATACAAAATTATATGTTGATTTTTCCATGGACTATTAATATCTTGTTACTGTGAAGCTGTACTGGTTGGTGGTTTCTGGCTTAGTGGAGTTTGGCTTGTAGGTAAAGGAAAAAAAGAAAAAAAAATATAGAACAAGACCACCTCTGACATGAATACTGACCGCCAACTGCTATTATATGTAGCTTATTTTTGGTTATTCCCACATTTTTACCTTTAACAGAAATAAAATAGTATTATAACATCTTAGCCTGGATACATTTTTGTGAATGCTGAAAAAATAGGTGCAGAAATACTTTTATCTTGCTTATGAGTTACACTAGTATCAAGATCAAGACTCTCTCAACTTCTGGATCCTGGATGGAATTCCAAGGGACATTCCAGTGGATAATTGAGTAGAAGATGTAAAATTGCCAGTAAGAGGGAGAGAAGAATTTTCTCTCGTAATCAGTCACAGGAGAGGATGGGAAAAGCAGCGTAGGAGTGGTGCCTAATGCATCCTCGTAGGGCAATGCCTTTTAGACACTCCTAAGCACATCGAGTCAGAATCCAACCTTCTTTTCTTCTCCCTCTCCTTCAAAAAATAATTGTATTCCTAAATATCTTAATACCAAAAGTCCCATGTTTATCCCTAAGTCAAACTCAAATTTCCCTTTGCTTGTGAAATAACTCAGAATTAGGGACCAAAAATGTTACCATGTAACTTGTGAAGGTTAGTGGTATTTAGTTATTGATATAAAAACCTTGGTGAGGGGCTGCATTTGTAGAGAGAGGGTTGCTAATGAAATACAGAACCTTTCGCCTTTGGGTCACTGGATCAAATTTGTCTCTTGTGGATAGTGACCAAAGTTCGATGACAATTTAAGTTTTCAGTGCTCTGTATAAATTTAATATGTAGAAATTAGAGATGGAAAAGACCTGTTACAGCTTGCAGCCTATCCCCCTACTAGTACAGAATTTTTCTATCTAGCATATTTCTTGACTGCAGATTTTCCAGTTTGTAGTAGGTCCCATCCACCCCATTGAGCAAAGCAGCTGGTATTGATATCTGAGTTTAACTGGGTCCTGGTGAACTCCCCACACTGGCACTGGAGCCATAGGAGAGATTCGGCAGACACCTCTCTGCTGCCGGCCTCCACAAGGGCACTGAGCGGGCAGCAGCCCAGGGACTGTCCGTATCCCCCCACTTCTGCCTGGGATGGGAGAGCAAGCAAAGGTCCCAGCTCCTTCCCACCCTATGCAAAATACCTTATAATACAAGGGGATTACTGAATCTCATTTTCACTGCCTCACTTATCCCTCTTTAAAGTCCCACCAATGTCCCTTCCATAACCAAACAGCTGCAGGTCATAGTTCTAAATTGTAGGTCTGATGGATTAGTTCAGGTAGCTAAAGGGAAGGCCAGATAGTAGTTCAGACATTGATATGGAGTAAAATTTTCCCAAAGATTGGAAGATATTTGGAAGCTTGCCCAGGGCTTCTTTTTGATATCGATGAAAAAGTTTGAGCCTTATTATCTTTTACAATTTCCTTTTGCAAATAATTAACTATGATGCACAATGCCAATTGCTAGGAACAGTGTACTGACAATAAATACCTTACAAGACTAACCTTAATAATGATTACTGCTGGCTGTAGAGTTATAGATACACATGGGCTTTGTAGGCTTAAAAGAAATGCAACCTAACAACGCACCATCAGAAGTGAAACAGTGACAGTGGCCTGTTCCAAATTAATATAAACATGTAAAAATTAACACAGTTCTCATTCTCTAGAAAGGAGTCTTACCCACCTTTGAGTGCCTCAAGGTGCAAGTTACAACACTGGGATAGTGTAGAGTGTAAGTGGGATTTCCTCAGCACTTCTAATTTTGGCCATATGTGCCTATCCCACAGACTTTATAATCCAAAGCTTCCTGCTAAAAAAATGCTAGAAGTACAAACACAGCCTTCAAAATATCAGAGTATTTTTAAAAATCGAACTGAACTGTGTTGCTGCTGCTCCCTGTTTCTCCCATTTCTACCAAAACCTGAAATTCCAGTGAGGGTGGTGTGCTGGAGCTTCCCCCGACACCCCAACTCACTTCTGGCAGGTGCTGCTCGGGAAGCGGAGCTTGCTGCTGTGTGGCCACAGCCCAGGACTCCCAAATACCCCAGACAATGCAAGTTTCTCCATTTGCAGTGCAGCTAATGACTACTGTGTTATCACAGTTAGCTTAGTTCTGATATTCTCAGCTGTTGTAAAATTCAAGCGATCGTATAGGAAGACCCCTTGGGCTTCAGACATATTACAGTCAGGTGGTTTAAAAAAGAATTAAAACATTTAAGACAAAGGAACACCAAACAAGAGCACAAGTAGTACAAAAAAAATTGTGGTGAATCTGCAAAGGGGAGACACTCCACACTTTTCTTCCAAGGTAAAACCCCACAATCCTGTATTGTGAAATGTCTTTTTAAACACAGATTTAGAGAATGAAATTGAGGGCTATAAACTAGTAGCCAACAAAAGCAAGAAAGGCTGGAATGTTGGTAACCAATTGCAAGCACAGGATCCAAGCAAAACATCTTGAATAGCTAGTACTGCAATAAATTACAGTTTTCACTTTTGTATACTGCAAGTGAAAACAGCACTAAGTCAAGCTTGAGAGAGGGAGAGTAAAGGATGACCTTTTTAGCTCACCCGCACCCATTACAAGTAGAGGAACTGCAACAAGGAGCAGTGAAAAATGAAAATACAACGCCCATCATTGTGTGAAGGGACAGATCCCGCTCCCATAAAATGGGGTTCCTGTGTCGCTGAAGAGTTAATTGTCAGGTAGCAATAGATGAAAGCCAAACCAGACTCTGGGATGGTCTGCTATGGTGGCTGTTATCTCATTTTCTTCCATGGATTAATTTCCCCTCTTTAACTTTAATTAGATAAAAGTCTAGGGGTGGGAGGTGGCCCTGGAGTGCTCAAAGGGCAAGAAGTGGTCAAGAGCTGGTTTCTCTCAAACTTTGATTAGCCTATTTGATAAGTGATACTAAGCACCCCAATTCATTAATGAGGGGTTCCCGTGAGGTAAGTGGCTGGGAAACTTAGCCTCCCCCACAAGGACAGCAAATATGTAAACTGCTGTCCTTCAGCTAGGTGTCTACTGTGGTTAGGAGTAAGGGTGATTTATATCCTATCTGGGTCCTGGAGTTTATCTACATTGATTGACTCCCTTGATCTTGACATCAGTCACTTGGACTTTCAGAGAAAGGGGGAACATGGGAGATAATGAAAGATACATTAAAGAAGACCTTAACATTTATGTAAACGTTATTCTATCTTCAAAGGAAGAACTATCTTTCAACAGAAAGGAGATTTATTTCCTACTTGAAGATATTAGGGGAAAAAAAAAAAGTTGCAATATATATGATATCAAACCTCTAGCTTTGGTGCTGGTCTCAGCCTTTGGGCTTTGTCTCTTATTTCCTGACTAAATTGCACTACCGTTAAAAGTCTTACTATATACTGCTTGCAAACACTGATACAGACACAGTAGTGTCTTGTGCAAAGAGAAGTAAGAAGAGGGGGAAAAAGAGAAAGAAAGACAAAATGAGTCTGGAGAGTAGAAGCAGAAGTGTAGAGAAAACATTTGGAAAGCTCGTACATTACTATGTATTAAACATGAGGCTTTTATACACGTAAACCCGTGGCAGCAGAAACCAGAACATTTAAATAAAACTAAAATGCACCTTTTAAATGCTCCCCTCGTGAATATCACCTACATAATAAGATTTCCCCAGCTGGCTGCCAGGCTATTCTTGGCCTGGAAAACAGGGGGCAGATCTGGGGCATGCTGGGGCCAGGAGGGAGCCTGGTGGGAGCCAGCAGCATCCTCACTCTGCTCAGCGGGTGACCCACCAGGCTGGCTGCAATATAAACAGCTGTTTTCAACAACACTGAGCAGAAAGGTAATTTGTATAAGGGAGAAGGAGGGCCACGTTATCACCCACGGAAGGCTGAAAAGAGCACAGACTCTCCCAGGTCTCTAATTCTGCTAACATCTCTAATGTATCTTTCTGCTACAGAATACCTTCCCTCAGGGAGACATTTACACAACCATGAGGGCAGTAGGCAAAGTGGATGAAAAAGTGCTATTCACCAAATCTTGCAATACGAGATTTAGGAGCTTTTGCTGAAACTACAAGGAGATCAGTTTATAACAGGCAAGACTTTTTTTCTTTGCACCATGAGTAGTGAAATTCTGGAATCTGTTGCCATGGAAGATTGCAGAGCCAACATGATTATACAAATTTATGGACAACGGGGTCATAAGCAGATATTAAAGGAAAGAGACAGGGATGTGCCTCTAATATCTATAACGCAAAAATTTGTGATGCTGGGAGAGTATGAGGGAATGAATCGCAGAGAGCAGCCATGCTCATGTCCTCTCACTAAATAGCATCTCCTATTGTCTGAGAGAGTATTGGGCACAATAGACTGGCCAGTCAATAATGCAGTAAGGCATTTCTTATGGTCTCCTTAAATCTAATTTGGCTTTATCTAGTCCTTCAGTAATGGCCAAACTTAGATTCTTCTATTAAATCTGTTATTTTTCTCTGTCTAGTTTCAGGATAAAGAATATTTCTGCTTTTTTTTTTTTTTCTTAGTCTGCAAATTATTCTCATCAAGACAAATAGTTAACAATGCAAGCCTTTTTGCTTTTTAGCTATGGGTCCCAAAAGGCTTCAAATATGTCTTCATAACATGCAAAATACAGTACTTGTATTCCTGAGTAAAAGACTGTTGTTAAAGACAGTCTAAAAGTGCAACAAAGTGGTAACTTGCAAATGAGGTAGAGAATTTATAGTCCAGAATCCTCTTATTAAATATGTCAAGAAATAGGACAAGTATGTAAGGTTGAGAAATTAAGGTTAAAAAGAAAAAAAATAATAATTGTGGTAAGTCTTCATATTAACTAATATGCTTTTAGGTAGAGGACATGCAAATAAAGTCTTAGTTGCTAAGTCCTATATGGTGTGTTTGGTAACTAGCAGACATAACATTTGCACTCCTAAATGGAATATGATCCTCTCTCTGGGAGAGCTGGTCATTAATATGTAACCTGCAGAGCTGGGATATTCCTGGGGTAATGAATAATTTCTTTGCAGCAAAAATGTTAGCAAAAAAATTATTTAGCAAGAAGAGAAGGGAGAGGAAGTTTTATTCCTCTTCATCTCACGTTAAAAATCTTTCCTACTCAGAACATAGAAATGTAGAATTTCATAACTTGAGTGAAAAACTGTATTTTATCAGCAACAAGAGGTCACTGAACTGTAATGATGCTAATGAAGCAAATCACCAAAGTGTGGTCTTCACAATCTTATATACCTTGTACTGAATAAAAGGAAATGGAAGGACTGGTCCAAAATGAAATTATATTAATACACCTGGTGAGAGCAAGATAGCAGGAAGTACAAACTGTTTCTTGGACAGTATCTGGGGAGATAACATCTACAGAGTCATATCTGTAGCATTATGCTAGTTCTGCTATATTTCTTGACCCTTTTTTCAGCAGTAAATAAGTGCTAACCTCCCACCTACAAACACCTTAAAGGAAAAAAAAAAAAAAGAAACATCTATGGGTCAAAGTACCATCAAGATGGTATGAAAAAAACCTCTGCAAGGAGCTGTTGTTGGTGTCTCGTCTGTGTTAGGGGGGTTAAGCTGCATTTGACTGAAGGTTCAGCTCTCCCACTTCCTCACTCTTAAATAAACAGCAATTTCTGGAAAATCAAAGAAAACCACACCTGATGTTACATTTATACCTGCGATTCCTGCAGGTCCGCAGTGTTATTCTGAGAGAATAGAGAACCCATGAGCAGAATTCCACAATGGGTTTATTGGCTGCTTAGTACAGAAATAACCAAGCATGACTCCTGCAGTGGAGCTGCTAAACTGCGAGATATCTGTGCAGATAGTATCAGCCTCTAGATCAGATTTTGAACTCTTCACATAGTGACCAAAAATCCCAGCCCATAGAGCTATTCCTAAATTACAAAGCCTCTTAATTGCTCACTACAGGGTGGGCAAATCCCTGTCACCAGCCATCAGAACATCCACTGGGCAAACAGCCCAGCTAAGCAAATAGTTTGGCCCAACATATGCACAAGCCCACAGCATTAGATGAGAATCACACATGTGCATAAAATCTGCTCTAGATGAAAATGTTGTCTACAGAAAACTGCATTCATGCTTTGTCAGGGTGTAGCCTATACTCAAGGTGATAAATCATCTTTGTTTTTCCACCCTACCTCCCCCAGCTGCACAGTGACTAAATACCTCTATCAACCAAGTCTTTTAAGTCAAACCAACCTTTTAAAAATTCCTTTTTCTAAATTCTTCAATGTGCATGGGTTCACAAAATTAAATTACAATATTTTTATCTGTTTGGGATCAGTACTGTTTCCTCCTCCTTCTGTTTACTTTCCTTCAGTAGCTGACATCAAAATGTTTTCTGGAATGCTGGGACTAAATAAGTTATGCTTAACTCAATATCTAATACAAATAGCCCTAGGGAAGCTCCAGCAACACAATCATAAAAGCTACAGTTTCTTTTAATAGCTTGCCACACTTTGCTGATATAGTATTTCTCTAATCACCAATCTTTACGTGCCTTCCTGACCTTGGAGCTCTCTGTCCAAATGACTTTGTGGTATCAAAGGCTTGTGTCATTGGAAGAGTGAATGGCTTTCATTTTTCTCCCTGAAACTTCCGGTTCCTGGCATCTGCAAAGAATTATTCCAAGCAGTGTTTTGCTGCCTTGCGGCCACTGCCCTGTAGTGGCCTGACTGATGGAAGTGACTTTTCCCAAAAAGGTTATTGTGGTCAGCAGTGGGCGAGTGCTGCCGTTGGTGCACAACCAGCCCTGCTTTCTCAGCTGATTTGTCTGACCACTGGGCTACCACAACCATACGCTACAGCAATTAATTACTCTGGGTTTCTGGAAGGCATCGAATAAATAGAGTATGTACTGCTTTATAGTAGAACAGAGCAATAAACAAAGACCTTCCAAAATAACCACAGATTTCAAAAGCCTTCATATTATAACAAAGTTGAAGTCTTAAATATAAAATTTTTTAAAGAAGTAATTGTTGTAGGAGACCTAGGGGATCAAAGCTCACTCAATAGAACCTCATACTGTCTGACTATCTAAAAGTCACAGTTGTGATGCTCTGACCATTTCCAGGTGATGAGAAAGTCAATGCCTGCATCCAGAATCTTAGTTATTTATGATTAAAGCTGTATTCTTGTTCTCTACACCCCATTCCCATCTAACTTCTGTTTTCTCATTTTTTGTCCTTTGGTGTTAGTTGCTTATATTTGCCTCTTTATTTTTGTGTTTTAAATATGGAATGTAATTGGACCTATATGGGTAATTACTATGCTGAAACAAACTAAAAGAAATTCATAGCTTTTTTTTTAGGGGGGGGTTAGTAAGAGGTTTTTCAAGATAGCTTTTCATTAAAGTATATTGCTGCCTTAGCTCCACAGCTGTAGTTAAGCACCCTTAGTGCTGAGCACTGAACTGTCATATTGCAAAAGACAAACTGCTTGAAATCTCCATAGTTAGGAGAGGGAAAGCCGGGAGAAGATAAGGTGACACAAAGGCTCAGAGAGATTAGAACACTGGTGTAAGCTCACACAGCTGATCGGTAACAGATAAAATTTGAAAATCCTGCTTTTTCTTCTATGAGACAAGATTAAGACAGCATTCCTCAGAGACGGATTATCTATTTCAATTACTTAAATTAAATTTTAATTCAAAGAATGAAAAAAAAACATCTTCAGAGATCCCAGTCTTCCCAAAGCAACCTAACTTGACCCAAACCTCTCTCAGGGCTTTCAGCCCCCGGTGCAGCTCTTTCGGCAGCACGGCCCCGTAACCCTTTCTTAAATGGAAAGGGGAAGCTCTGCCATCTGCTCTACTCCTGAGGAGAGGACAGCCACCGGGGACACAAATATTTTGCATCTGGAGGATGCCAGCCATGGCCCATGCTCAGGGCTTCTCAGTCCCTCATTTCTCATTAAAATACAAAGATATGGTGAGACAGCTCACACCTCTGGTTTAGGCACCAAGTATGTGCACTGGTCACCCCAAGCTTCCTCCATGGGAACGCATTGCCTACAACAGCATCCAAAACCTGTATGCCCTCTTTTGGCTGGGGTTCTGTAGACACAAAGAGATTCCTGTGATGGGAATGTTTAGGTGACAGCAGCAATGAATTTACCGGCTAGCTTTTATCTCGTGTTCCCCAGGTTTTTTTGGTTAAGATTCAATGGGCCTAAAAATCTCAATGCCTTCAGATGGCAGCTACTCATACATTGGCAGTGTCTTTCTTCCTGACATCTGAAGCTGGATTGTGTTATTTCCACTGTAACAAGATGAATTTTGCTCTTGCTACTCATTTCATGAGTAGCAAAACTTTGTTTTCAAAAGATTTTGGCCTTATTAGCTTGGGTAACTTCATGTCACATTTGTTGTACTGAAATACTATGTTGAGTCTCCAGGTATTATAGATATTGCCCCAGAAATAAGGCCAGCTCTGAAAGGGAGCTATTTACTGTCACACACACAAATACGCTACAGATTAGATTACACAGCAGATGCTTCCACCTGAAGTTATACTGATCCCAAATTTTCAAATCATTATCTAGGAATTTGTATCAAGACCAATTCCTGGATGTACCTAAAAATCAGAATTCTCCAGCTAATTAACAAGTTCATATAAAATGTACTAGAAGTCTTGTAACTTCATGATCATCCCCCCCCCCCCCAAATACCAAAAACGTGGAAAAAACCATGGAACTTCTTTAGGATGTCATGTATAGGATGTACTGCATTACAACACTGGGGAACATTGCTGTACACCACCAACAATCTTCAGGGCTTAAGTTCAGGTTAAAAGAAAAAAAAAAAAGCCTAGCTCAGATTGATGCCTGACAATGCACATGAGAAAAACTGAAATACAATCCCGTTTCTTATTTCCAACTCTATAGTGAAAGGCTTCTAAATTCTCTATAGACTGACTAAAAGTTAGCAAAAAAGGCCAGGCAGCAGCAGTCAGATGCTTCTGAATTAAATTACCCATGTGAATAGCACATTTCAATATCCAAAGAGCCACTTGGATGTCTGAATCTGAACTTTTATGACAAAAAAGTTATATTTCTACAATTGTCCATAAAACTCAGAATCTTGGCCACAATCTCACATATTTTTCCTTTTTTTGAATGTCATTATTAAGTGTTTAATTGCTTTAATTAGGTTAGTCTACTAAAGGTAGCAGAGAAACCCCAATACCCATAGTCAGAGAAGGATTTGGAAAAGGAGAGAGAGAAGGAGCTGAGAAGATCACTGCTTACAGTTGGGCCTCTGGATAATATTCACTCTCCAACTGCACTCAAGGCTAAGTCTGACATGTTTTAGCATATCTGTGGATATTGCAAACAGTTTGGGTTTAACCTGTTGTGATTCTCAGGAAGAAACTTTCAAACGCCTCCCGTCTCAGAGAGTTCCAACAGCTGCACACTTTGCTGGGCTCCAGGACACAATGCTTTGAACCCAGCCCAAAAGCTTTCAACTCACCTTTGCAGCTCTACCAAGGGTCTGAGACATGTTTGACAACATCCATTCTTTTTCAAAAGGTCCTCTGTGGCCATCAGGGTTTGCATGCCACCTCCGATGGTGGTGGCATGGATGTGGGGTGCCAGCTATCGGGAATTCTTCAGCACTGCCTATCTTGGAGCGCTGTTGGCATGACTCCTGGGACTTGTGGTAGCCCTGAGGGTTGGCTGTGGCACTATATGTTCACTACATAATATTTTATGGGACCTCCCTTCCTTCTGGTTTCTCTGAGAAGGTATAATCCTTCCAGGGGCTGGAAAGAAAACAAACTGGATATTCCCAACAAGACAGAGGACAACAACGACCCAAAATACACTACAGCCGAGAAGTTTCTGGGTCCCCTTTACCATAACAGCTCTGCGTGGGTCACAGGAGTGATCAGCCTTCCTCTACTCCCTCAGTCCATCCAGAATCCTTTTGCATCCAGCTTAGAGTGGGGATGCTTTAACTAGTCTGTGCAATGCCTGAAAGCTGTGATATTTTATAATGCCCACTGCTCTGACTTCTTTCTCTTATCCTTTTTCAAATCCAGCACATACAAACCTAAACTATTTCTGACTGTGCCTCTGTTACTATTTGTTGTAATAAGAACCACTGAAAGCTACAGTGCTACATTATTTTGTAGTTAAAACAGCCAGAAGTGGAGAATATTATTGATGCAATGCAATTATTACTGATGCAGTGGCTAAAGGAAGGACTTTCTAATCTCTATTCCATTTGGATTCATAATTTCTACATCTCAGTTTCTCCATACAAAAATAGGGATGTATGCACATGCAGCAGAATAATTACAAATAATTTTCATGATAACCTTTAATAGGATGGCATCATGGTGCAAGGAATATGCATTCAGCATATGAAAAAGTTATTACAGAGGAGGAAAGATGACATTCCTAGCAAAAAGTATATACAGACATGTATTTAAAAAAAAAACCCAAACCATCCTGTGTATGAAGACAAAAAGGAGATCTAAGAAATTATGCCTGCGAAAAGATATAAAAACTAATAACTCTTTGTCAGACAATAAGCAAGTACACCAGTGTTTTCAGCATTTTAGTAGCCCCCCTTCTGCAACATAGGAAAAAAAAATAATTCCAAGCACTGAAAGATTTCATTTGTCACAGGCACCAAATCTAGAGTATTTGGGGACAGCTATAATATTATCTTGAGTGAACACAGGGCCAGCATAATTAGGAATAAAGAGGTAAGAAGCAAGGGGAATTGCCTGCATAACTTCACTTCGCAAAATCCTCCCATGGAAGGTGGCAGGTAGGAAATCTGCATAGTAACAAACTTGTCACAAGACAAGGCCAACTAAATACAACAATTAGAATTAACATTTTGCTTTGACTGGTTCTCAGGACTTCCCCTCTCTCTCCCTCCTCCCAGGTTTCACTAGATGTAGTTGAAGTGGTGGCTATTGATTTAGTGCACTATTTTCCAGTATAGATTTTTTTCCAGGTGTTGTGCAACTGCAAGACTGTCTCTTTGTGGTATTGCTTTAAAAAATCAGCTATTGAAGTGCCAAACCCTCCTCTCAGATAGCCCAGTGAAAACCCAGAATAAATTTCTTGATTTCCCTCTAATCTATCTACACTTAGATCTCTGTAAACAATCCAGTCTGGCCCCAAAACAGAGCTACAATGTGTTATAAATTATAACATTATAGGAGGAGATTACCTTCTCCACTGACTGTCAGGTCTTTTCTTTTGAGGATTACTGGAAGCCCTCTGCTCTTTAACTGCACCCATAAAGCTCTTGGGATACTGGATTAGTGCTTCTCAAATGGTTCAGCTGCCTTTTCCTGACTGCTTGTGGTCTTCCTGATCAGCCACCAACTCTGAGACAATCTCCAACATGTGGATGCTCTCCCAGGGTACCATCAGGCTCCACTCAGGGAGGTACATTAAGGGACTGCACTAACACTGGAGCTGGTCTTCAGATCTGCTTTCCCCAATACACAAATTGAGACACCACTATCCCAGCTCGCCTTTTAAACAAGAGTGATTCTGAGCACTAAGCAGCCATCCTCTTGAAAAAAAAAAAAATCCATTTTTTAAAATAGAAGGATATTTTCATCCTATATCTGGGCGGTTTTGAAAACTTCCATTAATATAAACAAGATCGTTGTGTTTTCTTTCAGGAAGGGCATGGATCACAGTAAGGAGTAAGACCCCAAATGCAGAATATAGACTACGGTTCGGTGTCTAATTTTGTCTCCTTTGGTGTCTTAAGCTTTCAGTCTTCTACTCCAAGTTACTCCTGTATACTTCAGATAGAGATCTCTTTTAGACAGAGAAAAATACATCAGCTAAAGCAGTAATAAGATCCTTATGTAGGTGATCAAATCAGTGAACCACCTTTTACAAGTGCTACGCTAGTACAAATGTTCTTGTTGCCCCCAATTCTCCTCCCCAGCTAGTATTCTTTTTACTTTTTCTTATTGTTTCCATTTCTTGTAATTGTTGTAATATGATATTTGAGGATTCTGAATATGTGAATACATGGAAGACTTCTGTTAGAAACAGAATAAAGGCAAGAGAGGACAGGAAGATAGTTAATCATATAAGCAAAAGAGCTTTCAAATTTTAAAAGGAGATAAAAATTGAGAGCATTATTTTAAAGAGAGAAAGGGAAGAGGCTGTAGCTCATGATGTTCAGTTGTTTGAATGTTGTAATATTGTGCTCTCTCTCTCTCTCTCCCCTCCCTTTTAGTCCAACCCAGTCTTCCACATCCCTCCTTGTGACAGCGATCTAGTTCCTTTTTGACTTTTCTAAAGGGGGCATTTGAAGTACATTGCAATGAAAGAAGTTCAAATAATTCATTCATCCTTCCCATGAAATATAACAGGTATTACAGTATCTTCCGAGCTGTATTTTGCATTTTGAGGGCCAAGATTTGCTCAAGGAATAAGAATTGATTTTGCAGTCTGCATTATACAATTAGTGCTATGCTAGCACATACTATTTTCCATGCTTCTTTTTAACACTATCTCTAAATGAGCAAACATAAGGGGTTTTCCTGTCCCATTTTCAATTTGTCCATTCATGCAGTTTTCCCACTTGTCCAAAGCAGCCAGCCCTATGCTGAGCATATAGTTGGAAAGTCCCTGGTTTCAAGAAATATTTAAAAACAATCTCTAGGTGTTCAGTTGAAATTTGTTCAAACTGTACTGGGTTGTTACAGAAATATATTTATTCATTAAATGCATAAAACATTCTGTAAATGCATAGAATGCTTTATAGGTATACAGACCAGATCTAGAAAGATTGATTTTGTGATAGTTTCTTTTTTTTTTTTTTTTTCCCCATCTACAGTATCCTTCCTATATTCAAATCCTGTATTTTGTAGAGTCTCAAATTATATCATCATTTCACTAGATGTGGCTGTTTCTGTGTGCCAAAAATCAACAAAGTGAAGAGATGAGTATCGGAGAGAGAAAAATATTTTAAAAATACTTTTGATATTTGCAAATACTTGTTTGTACATATGCATTTTTTTCAAGAAACTATATTACTCATGCTGAAAATATGTTGGAGAAAGGAAGCCAGTTGAAATTTTAACCACAATGAACTAAGGTGTGAGTGTGTGGTAACACATCTCTCTGAAATCTTAAGAGAGGCAGAAGTCCTCCAGCAGAGGACTGGAACCTGGTATCCATCAGGTTACAACTTTGCTGTCACACAGGTGACAGGAGAAATGGATGGTTTGTGCAGAAGAACTCTAGTGCAAGCAATGGCAGTACATATATCTGTTGGAGTTTGTGCATTAGACACAGTGGTCTATGGAACTGATCTATAGAGAGAAAACAGAGCTGGTGAAACTCTGTGTCTATGGCTCTTCCATTTGCTGACTATATGGTCTATTGATGCTCCCCATACAGAGCTGACTGAGCTCCATACAAGAGACAAGGCATCTGCAGAGGGCTTTATACAAGCTCATGATTTTATGCTTACACAGTGATCTGTTGGTGTGCATGGACTCTACACTGAAGAGCAGGGTTTTCCATGGATTTTTCTTTATATGTCAGACCCAAGTAATTTCCATTAATTTTACAATAAACCCTGAACTCAGCAGAGTTCCTTATAAAACCAAAGCAGAGTCTGATGAACTATACAGACAGCACAGATCTTTAGCAGGGATGCTGCTGAATTTAGCCTGGAGACCAATATTTCTCTGTGTGAAGGCCAAATTAATGATTCTTCACTTAAAAAGAAATCATACTAGTCTACTAAGAAAAATGTTCCAATGAACAGCAGGAAAGTTCAAGTGGTTAAAATGATCTGCCAAATGTAATACCAAACTGATTTGTTAATACTGCTGAAAAGCTTTAGGTGATATTTCCTAGAACAATGAAATGTGTGGGACAGGTGTTTTTTCATTAATTAGTTCTGGGCAACTAACAGTTTAACAAAATGACTGCTAGAAAGCTACCAGGATTAGGTAGCTGTAATCATTAAATGCAGTTATAAAGTCTATTTATTCCTTCACATGAAAGTAAAGGAAGCAAATACCTGTTAATACTGAAAGTCAAGGCAAGAGATGTGGACAACTGTATTTTCCCATTGGTATGCATTTCTGCACTTCTCTGTGTTATTTTTTTGGAAAGCACCAAGTGACTTCAGGAAAGTCTTGTGGTATTTCTAGTAAAAGTAATAAAATAACAAGAATCATCTGAAGAGGCTTTTTTGGTTGCCAGTTTTTGTTTTGTTTTTCCTTATTATTAAAAAATACAATACCACACCACAAAGCACAAGATATTCATATGGTCCCTTTCTCGCCTTGGTCGTACTCCCAAATATTTATATATTTATAGTAAATTGCCAGGAGAGCCAGAAAGTGAGGAAAGCATTCAAATGGGAGCACAAGTTTTTGAGAAGGTGCTGCATTTTCATTGGATGTGTGTTCTGCACACCACAGAGTCAGCACTTTAGCAGAAGTGACAGAAGTCGATTACCTGCCAATCTCAGGAGCAGAGAAGGCAGGTTGGTCAGGCACAGGAACCAGAAGTGAAACCAGCATCTCTGCTGGACTCCCAGAATTTCCCTCCAGTAGAATGTGCTCTGTCTTTAGGGCTCACCTTGAATCCCTCCCAGACATCATTCTCATCACTTCCTGCTTCTTAATCATGCCAGGCTTCAACTTAATGACTGCTGGGCTCATATATTTTCATAAAGATAGATGAAAACTTCTCAACTCATGTGGCCATCTTGATTCCTCACCCACATTGGACCAGGATGGCTCATGTCTAGATGCTCATATTTTTGGAAACTCTCCATCCAAGGGAGGTAGCTTTTACCATCTCTCACGTCAAAACCATGGGTCAGCAAACCACCTCCCTGTGCAAAAGTAGGAGTAAAAGCTAGGGTCTGACCCTGCTGTTACATGCTACAACCAGAAGCAAGGGATGCGACTCCAGCCCTGACCTGCTCATTTGCAGGGAATGCATCCTCTCCTACATGATCTGACAAAGGAGCATCCTCTCTTGTCACCCAATTCTTTGCTCTTCCTTTATTCCTTGTCCCACTGGGCAAAACCACTGTCATCTTAATATTACATTTTGCCATCCCAAAGGTTCTCCTGCCCTAGAAAGAAAGCACCCTTTCTTTTTTTCCTCCCATCACTTCTAGGGATAACCAAAGTGAAAGCTATTAATATTTTTCAGGAGATGGGCAGAGGCCTCTGCAGCAGCAGCTTTGCTGCTCCAGGAACAGAGGGGGAAAACAAAGCTGTTTGAGGGTGGTGACTATGCCCTAGGCAGTCACTGCAGTTGGGTCACTCTAAGTACTAAGCTTTACCTTGGCAGCAGCCAGAAAAAGCCTTTCCATAGTCCTTCCACATAGCAAAGAGAGGTTAGAGGGCATGGGGTTGTTCTGCTGTGAGCAGCAGATTGATGCCCAAGGAAAGTCTTCTCTACCTAGGACTCTAAGCAGTTCTGGGGTATAGCTTTCATCACACTGTTCCGTATCTGCCTCTGACATTCAGTTGACAAGACTTAATTTCTGTTTACCCATCCTTGAGTCAGCACCATGTTCCTTGAATTAGAGCAAGAGAAAACCATATTCTATAAACATCCTAATAATACGTGATCTATTACACTCAGACACCTCAAGGCTAGCTGCCCTTTTTCTTCCTGTCTATGCTTTTGCTTGCTCTAAACCCATGTCTACCTATCCCATCTAAGTGTTTGTATCCATATATTTACTTTTCACAAAAATGCTGATTCTGAATTGGTGGCTGGCTAGATTTCAGACGGCGATACTGATTTTTTTTTTTTTAAGTGACGACCATGGAAATTTGTGGCATTACATGTGGTTTTGTCAAAAATAGTGTTGGTAGGACTTCTTGGTCATGTGTTTTCTCCAAGTGACAAGAGAAGTTTAAAAGATGGTTTCTTAACATATTCATTTTCAGGGATATCTCAAACTAATTTATATTTTTTTAGGGTGTATAGACTGACAGAGACAAGCCATTCCTGCACTTTGACGTTTGTTCACACAAGTATTTCAGAAGACCTCATGACCTATTTTTGCTCAGTTCCTGAGGGCAACCAGTTACGATTTTGTTTGACAACAGCAGGCAGAACAATAGTTCACAAAGCTCCTGGTACAAAAGTGCTGTAACTTCTGTTTACTGATAGCACTTTTTCTCTCACTACTCCTTGTTTAGGAATTCATTGTTCTCTTTTTTTTTTCTCCCATCACTTCTAAGGATAACCAAAGTGAATGCTATTAATATTTTTCATGAGGTCCATCACTATTAACTAGCTTCATCTGAACTGTTTGAGAAGTTTCTGGGTGCCCAGAATTTCTGACTGAATCAGACTTTGGGTGATGCTATCTTGGTTTGAATCAGGGCTGCTACTGTGGAGACCTTCAAGTGGGACCGAGCTCTGTTTGCTTCACGCAGAGGCCTTTTGCTGGATGCAGCCACTCACTGGCCTGGACGTCCCACAGATGCACTGGGAGTGTAGAAAGTCAAAGAGGGTGGTGGGAAAGACAAGTGGCAGGACCTGAAGTCATTCTGTTTCCATATTGCTACAGGGGTCCAGAAAATACTAAGGAGTAGGGCCTCCAACTTGAGCCATTAGGTAAGGCAAGGTAGCAGAACAGGTGTCAGAAATATCCTTCAGAGGAAGGAACTGGAGGAAGTACTTGGAAGGCAGCAGGTCCTCCTGGTCAGGTTTTGTTTTTATTCTCAGTTAGGGCAACATAAGTATTTTTCCACCTCAGTAATAATTGGCCCTTCAGGTAATTTTCAAAAAATAATGTGGAAATTATAGGAAAAAGTTAACTAGTGAACAGACTGATGAAAACTATTTTGAGAGGAAAAACCTTGTAACCTTAGTAGTATTGAAAGACTTGGGGGGGGGGGGGAAGAGGCGGGGAGGATGGGCAATACACAACTGGTTAACAGTTAATAGACAATATCACACATTTTATAATTCAGAAAAATGCAGTGGAGGCACAAAACCAGAGGGCTATAAACCTTGCCAAAAATATAATACTATAAGCAGTAATCTCGCTATTAGGAATAGCAAATTTTGAATTTCTTAAGAGCAAAAAGTTTTCTACCACAATGAAAAGAAGTCAAAGCATAACCCATGAGCAGAGGTGTTCATGTGCCCATACATACTTAGGATTATGGTAGACATACAAACTAAATAAACACATCAAACTTCATTAAAAAAACAGACCGATTAACAGACCGGTTTTTACACATGAACCCCATTTTTTTTTTTTTTTGCACAAAACATAACAATTTGAAGGAGCATTAATTCATAGACAATTCACTGATGCTTTATCATCCCACACAGACCATCTAACAATTCAGCTAAGTACACTTGTTGGTCACCAGTCCTCACAATCAGTAGAAATAAAGAAGTAGTTCTCATTAAAATCCTCAGAACATACAAAACATTAAGCACCAAAATTCACAAATCCCACACCTACATGAAAAGAGTAAGCACACCAACTCAAATTAATTCCAGCTCCTCCTAAACAACAAACTTTACAGTAATACTAGGAGAACAACAAACACTTACCTCTTATGCCTCTAAAAAGGTCATCTTCTCTTTAGATATTGATTCTCAAAACAACTACCAAAGGCCTGAGCTGGTTTCTGGGGAAGACAATGACTGTCCCTCCACTTCCTCCGGCAGAGGCCCTAATTGCCTGCCTCTGCTAATGAACTAATCTCAGGCACCTGGAATGAGCAGGCTCCATACCGGGCAGGCAGGGCTCAGGTTACCTAAGAAATGCTCCAAATATATTCACACAAATCACTTACCCTGCAGATGTGCAAATACTGCTTTTGTCATATTGCTGGAGAGATGGACATGTGTTTGCAGTGCTGTAGCCCATAAAACCTGAAGATGAATTCGTTGTGTTGCTTTAATCCCTTCCAGAGGCCAGGTGGGCCTTTGGAGAGCCAGATAAGCATGCTGATTACTCATTGCATTAATCCACTGGTCTCTGTGACACAGAGTATCTTAAATGTTCACAGCATAAATATGTAGGTGGCTGGAAAAAAATACATGTATTTCATGAGTGCCTGTTGTCTGTAAAATTAACCCTAATCAGGAAATTAGCCTAAAACTTTGACAAAAACCTAAACAAGTCCAAACTTTGCTAATGCCTAGCATTCTTAAAATTAGAGTTAAAGGATCTGGAAGTCACCAGAGGATGTAAGCAAGCTTCAGTGTAAGCCTTGTGAGACAAACTACTGCACTTCTAACAATTTTTTAAAAGTTTTCACAGGCAAAACAGTTTTCCAAAACCTCAGAAAGTAAACAAGGTGTCATGCAGCTTTCCATCCAACCATCCACAAATTTCTTCTCCTTCCCTGGTCTGATTATATTGATTAACATGTGTCAGATTCTCGGTATGTGTCTGGTTTCATTTGAGGAAGGAAGAGTGATATAAACAAAACACAGTTTAACAGGAAAATACAAGAGAGCAAAAACAGGCTCTCTTCTTGGTCTTTGACAAATTGCTGAAATATATGTCAGTCTGCCTCTTAGGTGATGTTCACACTGATTGATTAGCATTAAAAAACTTCACCTTGATTTGTTCGTATGCCTGAAAAATAGGTGTTCTTTCTACTGCTTACATAGACACAAATATGTAATCTTTTTATAAATCAAGGTATAAATATCTTCCTGAATTGTTAGGAATAGTAATTATCAGAAAAGTGGAGTCAATTAATGAATTATCACTATTTAGTGTGAACACCTTGAAAAGATAGTATCAGAAATCCCCTTGACTGAAGAACTACACATATACTAGCTATTTGATTAGTGCAATGAATGTAACCTATGAGGTTGAGAAGAGCAGCAGAAGTAAAAACCCTTCTTCTGATTTCATGTATAGCAGTAAAGCTCTGTGTGAAGAAAGGCTCCTGCAGGTAGGAGTTTGGCTGTTTCCAAACTGTTCAGCTAGCTCTCACACTTTGGAAGAGTAAGCAGAAGATGGTGAATAGGCTAGCATCACAGGTAGTGCTGCTGTCACCACTCGATCCTAGGATGCAGGGAGTAATCATGCCACAGACAGCAAAATATTTCCTATGCGTCCTTTATTAAACACAAAGCCAGCACTGAAGAAAGTGACTGATAAATCTTCACAAAGGAGCCTATCTACTTCTTTTTTTCTATAGGTAAAATATTCAGTACAATAGCATCCATGCAGTCTTCACTTCTCCTTTCTAAACACATACACTCCCAGCAAAGGTTACAAAAGATCTGTATGCCTAAGAGCACAAAAAATATCTCCCCTGAAACTTTATCATAATAAAATACTTAGTGAAACTAAGTAAAAACAAGGCACTTAGGCATTTCAGGAAAGAGTTCCTTTATTTTATGTTATGTTATGTTCATAAGGAAAGGGGGATACAGAAACCTCTTCAGATATCTCCAAATACTTCCTGGAATATATAACACCATCCTGTCATCAAACATTAAAAAAGAAATAGGAAAAGTTTGGGACTGTATTTAAACAAAAGGAAATGGTTCAATGACCCCAAACCGAGACACTTCTTGTAAAACCTCTTTTTGCTTACTCATATTTTCTTTATTTATTTAGCCACTTATGACAAGGTCCCAGGTGATTTACCCTTCCCATGACCTTATGTCTTCTCACTGGTAACCCTAGATATTAATGTGGGTTTTGAGACTACCTTTTAAAGTGTTTGTTCTCATTTCAGCTGTTATTGATGAGCGCTCGTTTTTGTAAAGACCTCATTTTTAACATGCAGGCAAGACATTCTCACTTCCCATGAGCTGTAGATTAATTTTGAAGCATGCACAGGGCTGCGGTGCTGTCGGGTACTCCCACCTGCCCTTCCGCACAGACTGAACTTGGCTTCACCTCTCCAAGCACCCAGCAATCCCTCCTTGGCCAGGTCAAGCCTCTGAGCTGCTGTCCCAAGCAACACCATATGGCACCACTAATTGTTACTGGGTTTAAAATAAAAAAAAAGCCTTATATACACCATGTATATACCTTCATATATATATACCAAGCCTAGGTGAGGATGAACAGAGTCTGCAGTTCTAATGCAGGTATATGAATTTCAGCAGAATTTATATTTTAAATTAGTTTGTAAATCTCTCTTTTGCATTCTCTTTCTGTTGAGGTTCTAGGACTATATACAGAAAAAAAAAAAGAAAAATAGAAAGAAAAGGGCTTGCAAAGCAATCCCACTCTGTGGAGTGAGTGAATGCCAAGGTTTCTGCTGACCTCATCAGGGATTCAGCCTTTGCAAAGTCAGCAAAAGTCACCCTCTGTTGATAAACAAAACAGAGGAGGAAATCTTCCTTTCTGCTTTGTCTCCGTCTTCTCACACCTGCCTACCTTTCCTGAAGTGTTTAGCACTGCCTGCAGCAGTTATGACAAATAAGACGGTCCCTAAGTGGGATCTCATGTAACAGTTCCTGAATTTCATTTAGAGATTTGTGAAAACCTGTGTGCAAATTGTTCCCATTTTCCAGGGAGTTCTGGGAACTGAGCCCTTTGTAGAAACTTAACTCACAGTTTCTTGGTGAATTTGGTACTGAATAGTATGGACACCGCTTTTCTCTTTCAGGGCTGTAGAAAGATTTTATTTTTATTTATGTAGGGTCATAAAATGCATATTGTAACATCATATTATGTAATCAGTACATTAGAATTATTTTATTTTTTTGTCTTTTCTAAACCTCTGCATGTGAAGCCATCTTTTTCTTTGTCAGGGAGAACTGACAGGTTGCTTGCCATCACATACTCTCCAGCAAAGTCAACAGCCCACACTGTCAGCATGAAAACATCTGTTGAATGGATTTATTGACTAGGTCTTAGGTGTGAGCTGTTGTTGTGGGTTTTTTTTTCCTTACTGTTTATTACAGCCCTGACCTAATGAACTTAATTTGTTGACATGTTTCCCTCAGTGTCTTACTTGATCCCATCTCACATTTCTTTCTACTGTGCTGTTTTCTTGGAAACAGGAGTTCCTGGCACATCGGCGTGTCCACCAGTTGCAAATCTACCAGGCTCAGATGGCTACAGTTGGCATGACAGGATTAGATAAACATCGGTCGGTGTCCAGGACCCCATCTTCCCCTGCTGATTCCACATTACCTCACCCAGACTTGGACCAGCCTAGCCAGCATGTCTACACGACTGGTAGGATTCCCTAAAGATTGCTTCTAATAGCCAGGGCAAATGTGTTTGTTCATGTAGGATCAACAGATTTAAATGCCTCAAATACCTCCTGCAGCAATGCATTCAGTTTTAGCCTTACTGTTCCTTGGGTTTATGAGGCTGTACTGGCATCAAGTCAACCAGTGCAGCTGATAAATCACAGGGTTAATATTCACACAGTCATAAATTATTATCATTGACTGGCTCTGGCAATATAGGAACAGGTGCATTTTTGGTGCATTTAAGTCATTTATATCTTTTTCTTTTGTTTCCTTATCCTCTGGTTATTTTCTCCATGTTCTCATGGCTTGTTTTGTAGAGACCATCAGTAAGTTGAAAAAAGACCACCAGTAAGTAGGAAAGCTGCAATATAATTCTCAATGTCTTCATTTGACCAGTCAGTCTATGCTGCAAGGTTGCTTTCCCTATAGAAAGAACAAAGTTGTAGCCATGATGAAAAGGTAATGTTTGCTACAGCTTTTGTGTCTTTCAGCACTTGTGTGGTGTCTACAGGGGAAGGTTTTATGATCAGGCCCTCGTCAGTTCAGTCACTTGGGGAGCATCTCCTGTTGGTATGACCTGGGTTGTCAAAGCAGAATGATTAGAATCTGCATAATCTTCAGTGAAAGAAGAAAAATGACCCTAGAAACCTAATTTCTTATTATGGGTAATCTAACCTTGCAACAGGGTCCATCTTTTTAAGAGCCTGAATTTCAATATGACAATACAGTATGGTTAGAAGTGAAGATTCATGTATCCTGTGCACAAGAAAGTGGAAATAAATACTTGGAGATAACTGTTTATTCAGGTTTCTGCCAAAAGTATTAACCCCTTCACATCGGAAGGAAGGAAGGAAGGAAGGAAGGAAGGAAGGAAGGAAGGCAGGAAGGAAGGCAGGCAATACAAAATGTGTCTTATTCCAACTCAGATTCAGAATCCTTCACTGAATCCCTTTCTCCAAACTGAAACATCTTTTTCTTGAATTTTTGTTTCCTCTTTTGTTGAATCTCTTTCAAGATAATAAGGTAATAATCTCTACTCACTACCCTGTGGTTCTATGATTTGCTCCCTTAACAGAACACAAGATGCAACCGGCCATTGTCCAAAGCAGTTGCAACACTACCATTTTTAAAACCATGGAAGGAAGGAATGGGTGGGTGGAAAGGGAGAAAATTCTAGTACAGCATGGAGTGACATCAAATTCAGACTTTAGAAAGCAATGTAAAACAACCTCCCTGCCTTGAATGATTTCTTTCTGCCTTTTTTTTTTCTATTTAAAGATAATGTATCATTGGAAAAGAAAAAAGGTAGAAAGAAAATTATTGTGGCAGAATATTACACAGGGATCAAAATGAGCCTGTATTTTTGCAAGTCATGAGAGAAAATACTCTTAGCCAAAAGTCTGACGGGAATCAGAATGGTGATGGTTGTGAGAAGGCTATGCAATGTATACACAGTAGATGTGCAAGATAATGAGTTAAAGATGGAAAAAAAAATATATAAAGTCGACTTGATATTAATTTAGATGGTATACAGAATATTTCACATTATTTATTCAGATTTTTCTTCTGAATATTTTTATTAGAAATTCTTCCCTTGGGTTTTCTTACTGATACTGTTGTTCAGAAGGGCATTTTACCTCCTTCAAAGCATGTTGTTAGCCAACAATTTTTAAGTATCTTGCTTTCCCCTTTTTAAATTAATTATTAAAAGAGGTTGACCCAAATAAAATATCTCAGAAAAAAATGAGTGTTAGGGAGTCCCCACCAAGGAAGACCTTGTTTTTTCTGACTTAATGTTAATTCAGTTTCCTTTGTCCTGTGTCCTCTATCAGTATATGGTTCAGTGGTGTCACCATTCCAGTCTGTCATCAGGGCCACACTGACCTCGGTAATATTGGTGTAAATCCAGAATAAATCCACCAGTCTCAGTGGAGCTACTCAGATTTACACAAGGAATCTGAGAGCAGAATCTGGCTGTAGGCATTTGTTCTGGAGAGACAGAATAACCATCTTTTATTAATATTTCACAGCAGTCTGCAATTGAAAACAGTTGTCTCCCTCTCTCTTTTTTTTTTGAGGGGGTGGGGAGATTATTGGCTGAATCCTGTTAGGGAAATCCTACAGGCTATTTTTAGCAGTAACCTCTACTGCAGCATTGTGGTATTCTACCAAGCACATGTGCTGTATGACCAGCAGCCACACATCTGAATTACTTTCACATCCTAAATCAATTTAGATGCTTGCAATAAATGAAAACATATATTTCAGTCTTTTCTTAAGTCAATTAATCCTGCTAGAGATAAATTTTACACTCAGTGGTGTGAATATCTTACTATTTGAAAGTTTGAAGCAGATGCTTCCACCATGCAGTATTGACCTGACCTGATTAAACTGATTTTTTTTTAAATCAAACAAAGTAATTAATGTATAAAAACCCTACATTTTTAGTTATAGTCTATTTTGGGAAAAATACTAATGCACTAAGAAAGGGATGTTTATGTCAACCAGAGGAGGTGTCCTAAATGCTGTTTCAGCATTCCACTTCAAAACCACTGTTTAGTTGCAACCCTGATATAGGTCATCAGAAAGTCATTATTACATAGCACCTTGATTCTGTATAATAATAGCATAATTGCATATACATACTTTAATTCTATGAACTGCAGTTTGGACTATGCAAACTTTAGCCCGTGGGAAGCATTGATAATTAGAATAAAATAATTGTTTTAAGAATGGCAGACAGGAGATACTTTCAATTTCAGCTAATTTTATTAGCAAATGTTTCCATTAAAATCCATTGGATATAACTGCCAACTCTGCCTAAAAGCTTCTGAAAGTCCTGTATGTTTAGCATCTAAACACCTTCTATGTTGGGCAGAGGGATGGGAGGAAAAGTTTTCTAATGGTATAACGACCACTGGCAAACTGTGCAATCTGGGTGTGCAACACATTGTAGAAGTTTAAACTTTAAGGGGCAAGAGAAAGAAAGCATGTTATGTGAGCATGCACTTATTTGTCTGCATACTTGCTATTTCAAATAACTTACAAAACCTGATAATAGATCAGCAAAGCTTATAAACAGTACAGTCTAAATAACTGCAGACAAATGAGATTATTAACTACTTTGACAATGCCAGTAGAGGCTTTAAGCTACATTAGTTTATTAGCTCCATATTTTCACTGGTTCTTCTTTTTTTTTTTTTCTTCTTTTCTTAAGAGAACAAAACAAGAAAGTAAAAGCAGGAACTTATTTTGTTCGTTAACATATAGCATAAATTTAGTCATGCTTCATATAGGTATTATATTTGTGTTCTCCGTATGCTAAACATAATTGTTGTATTATCATTTTGGCTTAAATAGCAAGCTCCCAAAGGTTCAGTTCTGAAGTGCATGAGCCAAGAAATATGGCAGCATAAATACTTCTAGAGCAGCATAATTTCTGGCTGGCTTCTAACTGAATTATCTCAGAACTTTAACTTTGTGTTGCCCACAATGTATACAGACTCTTACTTAGTAGACTTTTTGAACACTTTATTAAACTCCAATATCAAATCCAGAACTTTGCTAAGTAAGGTTGATATTGAGCATATTGTTGAATCTGGACTTTAATTTTGTATTTTCTCCACTGGCTGAGTTTTCAATAGCAGGCTAACACAATTTTCCCAAAGCTGTGTTAGCATCGCCGTTAGTGGTGGCACATAAGAAAGGTTCTGAATGCCAAGTTTTTTAGTTTAGAAAAACTGTTGAGTCTCTTTCAACTGTAAGGGGAAGACAAATCCAAATGTTTCCCGTATGAAAATGGTTCACAGGAGTAAGGAAAATATTTTTTGTTCCAGGCATATCTGAGGGAAATGCAAACAAGTAAATAAATAAAATTTCTGTTTTCCAGACTTGGTTTGAAAGCATTGAAAATTGAATTTAGCTTGAGCCTACTCACTAAAATTTATCTTTTGCTCCCCATACACAGCTAGAGAACAATGTGATATTGATAGTTGTTCAGTATAAAGTTGTTCTGTCTTTGAAAAAATGAGCATAGAAAATTCAAAAGGAACCTTGCATTGCAGTCTAACAACAGGATTTGGTCCTAATTGAGTACTAGTTGGAACTTTTTAATGCAAAAGGGTTCTGGCTGCCACTGCTTTAACTCTCTGAAACTTTCCTCTGATATGTGTTGAGATCTGGAATTAATATAGTATTAGTTAAGCAGTACAAATACAAAGTGGCATTTCAAAATTTATTTTAAAAGGTTTTTTTCTGAGTTATTTTCCTTGCACTGCTATAAATATATAACCTTTTTTTCTTATCTATAGGTTAACAGCTTTAACTGACCTTACCCACTAGAGGAAGAGAAAAAAAATGATTCAGTAAAATTGAAATATTTTTCTAGACATAAAATCTTTAACAAGACACCATCCAATTCCCTTTCTACCTTACAGTTAATTGTACTTATTACTATAACTTCTTAAGAATTCATTTTGGCCTTATCAATATCACAAGATGTACCCTGCAAGTCAAAATTCAGAGTCTTACAGAGGAAAGGGGAATTAAGATCCAGAATTTTCATCTGGCTCTAATTGTCAAATAAAATCCAGTTGTGCTAATAGCATGCATGGCGTGGAACAGTGTAACTTGCATTTGTTTCACTTACTGTTTCTTATTGTGCTGTCTTTGTGCCGAAGGTGTTGTGTATGACAGTCTGATGCTGAAGCACCAGTGTATGTGTGGCAACTATGCTAATCACCCTGAACATGCTGGAAGGATCCAAAGCATCTGGTCAAGGCTGCAAGAAACGGGATTGCTAAACAAATGCGAGGTAATAAAAAATAAAGACCAGATATTTGATTTCTTAAAGAGTATGGCAAATTTATTAAATCCTAAATCTGTCTTACTTCTGAAATAAGAGAGTAATTTGTCTTAGGAATTATTTGGACTTAATGATATTAAAATAATGCATTTTAGGAAAGAAATGTTCCCAATCAGAGAACAAAGAATTTACACTATTGAAGTTGTTTATCCACATGCAATAGAATATAAAATGCAGACATAACTTTGTTCCTCACTTTGATATGGGAAGGCAGGCAAGCAGTAGTCGAAGGGCAAGTACAGTCCTTTCAATAGCACAGTTTTTAACTTCTTCAAGCAGCTAAGGATTTTACTTCTGTAGTAGCATAGATCACTGCTTTTTCAAAATGTAGTTTGTATCACTCCATAAGCACATTGCATCTTATTCGAGACTCTAAAATCTGTTCTGATAGCATTTGCATTTTCCTGGTGTACAATGAGTAAGTACCACATCAAAACCCCGAGACATTCAAGCACAATCTGCTGAACAAGATCAGAGCAAATGTGGAACTTTCTTCTGCTTTGATTTCCCTCACAAAACTGCATATTAAAACATCATGCTTAACTCAAATACGGGCTCTGAGGTTCGTATATGAGTTGGGTTACTGAAAATCATCCTTTTCCTACCACTCGCTGCTTTCCATGAGTTGTGCAGCACTGTCAACATCTGCAAAAGCCTGTGGCAACTTGAGGGTATTTACTGCATAGCAGAACAAGTTAACAAAGTTCAACACAAATTTGCTTATGTTTTGTAGGATCCCAAAATTGCCAGGGCTTTTATGCTCGGTTTTCTTTAATTAGTTTTCTTTACATGCTTACCTTTCTACAAACCTAAAGGAACTAGTTCAGTAAGTCCCTTTGATTAGTGACTGTCCACAATGGTTTTCTGCAGGTAGCCTAGCATCCTGTACAGTGAGATATTGTAAGTATTACAAGTGGATTTGTTGTATACACTCATCTAACTAGATGGCAGCACTCTAACACAATAATTCTTTTTTTTAGCCTGGATAATTTTTCAATCTTCAAGGCGACTTTCTTTCAGCAAGGCTCTTAAGTCCACGTATCACATGAGTTGTTTCACTGGTGGGATCACATACTCGAGGAGTAAGTTAAATATGCAGTCAAGTGCTTTACTAAAATAAATCCTAGTTACCTACTTGACTCGGGACCCATATTATAAAGAAAAGACACACACACAAAAAAGTAAACCACAATGTGTTACTATGCATTGCTTTCTTCAGTAATAAACAGATATTGCTGAACAGTGTGGATCTGCAAAATGTGTAAATAGGAAAAGTGGTATGGGTTAGTCTGAAATGCAGGCAGTCTGATAGTTTCCTGGAAGATTTGAAGTTTCCTCTTATAATTCTGTAATTTTAAAATTGAATTATAGTCCATTAGGTCCTGCAAAATCCAGTGAGTGGGCAGAGAGGAATTAAGTAACGTTATGTTGAATGGCATTTGACTCCCGCTGCATGCTTTTCAATGAGACTGGAAGGTGAAAAAGAGCTGTCAAAATGTAAATTCTAATGATAAAACTTTGAATAACTTCAGTGTGAATTTGGTGCATAGCTCTGGTGTTCATCTTGATCCTCTTATTTAGCTAAAGACAGGATTATATTCGAGGATGCAGTCTGTCCTTTGCTGCACTGAATTCTCTAGCACTTACCTCAAAGCATCACAGGCAAGTGCACACTGTCTTCTTTGCTAACTTCTGAATGCCCCCTCATGGACATCAATATGTCTTAATAAAATTTCTCAATAAAACTTTCCACAGTTTCTATCAAAAGGAGCGTGGGATCGTGGAGATCGCTGGTCAGGTTATGCCAAGTGCATTGTCTTGTGCACCAAGTCTGAAGGGTAGCTTAGGAACAGCAGCCTGTAACAGCCACTTAGGAAATCCTCTGAAGCAACTGTGAAGCTTCTTTTTTAGTCTTTTACTAAAATAATAGTCCCACAAGAGGGCTGCAGTCCCATTCTGTCTGATGAGGAGTTTTAAGACCAAAGCTAGCTCAGTCAGATGTAGCTCAGATCTTGTTACCTTGCAATGTCCTGTATCCTTAGCCACAGGCTTGTGCAGGGAGGCCCTCCCTCTTTTCTTAATTTAACAAGAAACTTTCACGAAAATGAACTATTTATATATATACAATCTTTGTCATCTATAGCAAGGACCAAAATATGGTTCCTAAATCATGTGGTGTGGACTGCCCCCTCTCACGAAGCTGAGGTCTATGGCCCTGGAGAGATGACTGGCCAAGTGCACAGAGAACCATCATCACTAACTGAGCACGGGATGATGGAAGTCACACATACTGAGCTGACACCATGCTTGCTGCAGTTAACAGATTAATCTCAATTTAACCTATTACCTATGTATATTTCTCATATTGCCCCTATAAACCGCATTTAAAAAATATATCTTGGTAAAATCATAACAAGATTTGAATGGAGTACACAAACCTGTGTCTTCACAAGAGAATAAAATATGCCTGGGACTGTTCTCCACCACTGTAGCCAACTGGCAATGAAAGGCCCATGTTCATACTACCAGGAATACTCCCTGGCCCATGCCAGTGACCAAACCACGTCTGGGAGTTGTTTGGGAGAGTGCTAGCTGCTGTGCAGCCAAAATGGTGCGAAGGACCACTTTAGCGATTTAATAGTACAGATGATTGCATTCCTCTGCCTGGGAATGTTTCCTGGCAATGCTTAATTTAGTGCTGCAGACACAGCCAAAAGGACTTGCTTCTCCATACTGTATTTTGTCTTTCTAGCCATAGATATTTGAGCTTTAGAGTTATTCAAACAACAGTTCAGAGGTTTTTTTGCTAAATTGAGAAACTACTTACAGCTTTTGTAATTATTTCTTTTTAGCCATATCAGTCTCCCAAATAGATAGATTACTTCCCCCACTGGTTTCCCCTAGAAAAAGGAGTAATACATTCAGACCATGGGCAGTCCTGGAGAGATGGATTTGAGAGACCGGTCTCTGAGTGAGTCCAGGGCAAGGGTGTGGAGTAATTTCCCCGTATAATAGATTTTTTTATGGTCCTGGTATATATGTATTGGAAAAATACAATTCAGACACAATATTTTTGCATTACTTTAAAATTTTCATGTATATTTGCTGAAATACCTATTTGATGTTCCTTGAAAGCTGACAGATGTAGAACAGACAATTATGAAATGCAACATCAGAACAGGGCAGCTAAAAGATGCAAAGACTGGCACAAAAACATCCATTATCTTTTTTTTCTTTTTTTCAGTTTTCTCTTGTCAAAAAGCAATGCATAGCTGCTCTACCTTTGGGACAAAAAAAAAGGACTGAACTATGTTTTGGTAGCGGTGTCTACTTTCTACTTGTTCTAGGGAGAGGAAGTATTTACATAACTCCTTTGGGGCCATAATTTATGCACACATGACTGACATGAGGCTACACTGATCAGCACAGTTTGAGAAAAGAAAAGAAAAGAAGAATGTAGACTCAGTCCCATTTTGTGCCCCCACCTCTGCTTCCTGTAGGGACAGGAATATTTTTCTTTTCAGCCTGGAATTTGATCTGAATTTTGGTATTTTTCTGGAATAGGGAAACATCTTACACCTCCTGCTGTCCACATCTCATGAGCTGAAGGGGAAAGAAGTAAAGAATTTAAAGTTTAAAAAACCTTTGAGTGTCTCAAATCACAAAGACTGAAATATAAGAAAATATTGTATCCTCTGAACCTGTTTACCACTAAAGAACGAATACAGGAAGTTAGTCTATAGGAGCAAAATTCTTCGTGGTGTTGAATGTTCAGGTTAGGCACTGGAGGACCAAAACACATGAAGAGAGTAAATGCATCCCCGTGTTGGTGCATACGTGTCAGAGATATGCTTGCAATTCCGACATAATGGAGAAAGCAAGCCATGTGGGTATACTGACTGGCAAAAGATCCATGCTATCAGTGTAGGGTTGTTTTTTTTAAAAAAAACTAAGAAATTAAGAACTATGAGAAATTTCAGAAAAGCAGAAAAACTCCGAAGTCCTTGTTTACTAACTAGGTAGCCTAAAAAGAATTTCAGATACATGACAGGCATACAGATAGGTGCAGTAAAGGCATTGGATTCCTTACACTGAGAGAACCAAGTGCTTAGCTATGGCACCAATTCCTGTTAGTTCAGCAGAGATAAACAGGCAGCAGCATCTTTTTGTCTTTTTGATTCTCTGACTATGCAAGAGTTTAGTCTGCTGAAAGTCTAACCAAAATCTTCAGGTTATTAGAGATTCTCTGTGTGAACTTTAATGGTCTATTTTAAACATAAGACCAGTCTAGACAGTTCTCTTTGACCTGAAATTCTGTGAAAGGTGAAAGCATTTCCCATTGTGGGGAGAAAAGCTTTCTAGTTTTAGCCTGATTTTTCAAAGCACTCAAGTGAATTTTTTTTCAATCCTGAGATACACAAATGTCGTTGTTGATGAGGGAATCTGTATGTCAGAGGAGAAAGCCAACTACAAATTGTAATGTGCATGTCCTGATTTGAGTGAGAACAGAACTAATCCTGTGCAGTGATTTTACTTTTCATCTAAGTTCTTCTAAAAATTTCTACTTGCCTTCTACTAAGGATGTAGTAGGTGGATGGATGTAATATTCAAATCCCCTGAATGAAACAAATACCGTTCCTAAATTAATCTACGCTATTTCTCCTTTTTAATTGACTCTGTGCTAATTTTCTGCTTTCTGCTACATTGTAGGCTTTTGATACTACAATGGTCAATGAAAATTTAAAATAAATAAAACCCCACACTTTAAAATAAATTAAAAAATTGCACAAAAATGTGTGTGTAAATTTATAGAGACGCATGTTATGTTGTCTAATAACTCATGCCAGTGACAGACAGAAACTATCATTTTGCATAACTGAAGTTTCAAGATTCAAGATCCTGGCAAGAGACTTATGACACATGCTTTTGTAGATCTGCTAAAGCCTGACATCATTGTGTAAGAAGAACAGTTCTTAGCAATTACTGCAGGTAATTTTTAATATAAATTATTTTTTCCTCTGGGTAGAGCCTTAGATAGTTTGAATTTTAATGTTATTGAAAATGGCTTGACAGTCAGAGATACTGAAGGGTGGGATGAAAAGAACAGTAAATGAGGAGATGGGAATGCAGAAACAGCACAGATGTGTGCACTGTTTACCCTTCCCTTTTCTTCTGCCATTTACTGTGTAAATGTGCTTGCCAACAATCAAGGTTAGAGCTGGAGAAACCATACTGAAGGAGCAGCTCTGGGCTGCGCCTCCGAGGACCTCACTGCTAGGAGCAGCCTGGAGTAGGGCATCATGTTTGGTGCTACTTGATTTCTGCACCAAACCTGTTTCTGCATAACCTATTTCCTCCCTAGAGAATCTGTCAGTACTGGATAGTAGGTAGCTCATTGGCAAAACGTTTTGGGGAGGCCACTTCCAGGCCCTACCCTGTTAGTGCAAATGACTATATTCTGTAGATTATCGCAGAGCTCCCTTTTTTAATGGCTAGCTGTGGGTATTTTTATAGTTAAAGTGATATGGCATTAACAGCACTTTAAAAAGAGCCACACACTTAACTCTCTTAAATAAATATCCTTTTTTGTATAACTTGTAGAAGATATACAACCAGAGAGTATTTTACTCAAGGTTCTTTGATGTGATCTTCATTAAAAAACCTCTTTACTTTTCTTATACATTTGTTTTAGCTGTCCTAAAAGCCAGCCTACCTTCCCTATTTTACTGTGGATAATTTGGAATATAGATTTTAAAGCAGCTTATTAGAAACACAGGCTTTAATGAGAATGGATGAATGAATAAATGTTACCAATCGGTGAAGAAAAACATTTTATCTGACCCAGTAGAACCATTATAGAGTTTACTGAGTCCATGAAATAACATAACGTGCTGATTTTGATTGTGCAACTGTGTGTTAAAAGGATGTGAGTGCACTGCTACAAATTCTCATGTGAGACTGGGAGAGGCTTGAAGAAATTAGAGATGAAAAAGGGTTTGTTAAGTCATTTGGTTCTTGGATCATTCCCTAAAATGTTTTTTCCACTGCTGTGTCCAAGTCAAGTTTTAAACACTGCAAGAAATAGGGCTTCCACCATTTCCCTAAGGGGGAGCTTGTTCCACAGTCATCTGGATCTAACTCTTAGGATATTTTTCCTGATTAGTCAGAAAAAATTGCCACTGCTTAACTCAATATAAACTGTGCATGGTTCTTCTGACCTCCCCTAGGCAGCTCCTTTCTTCCACAGTGTACATTCTCTTTAATATTTATAGTACTGCTTTCTTCTAGTGGTCAGAGCTTTCTGATGTGCATAAGTAGATGATGGATTCCAAGTAAACCAGAATTGAGTGGCATTTTGGTAACGAGTTAATCAGTCTATTAAATATCCCCATTTGCTTGTAGACTTTGACAGTCAGACAGCAGTCTAAGTTGTGCAGGTTTTGCTGAAGAACAGATCTACAAATAGAGTCCATAACCTTAAAAAGAGGCTCTTTGCTCTCGATCTTCTCAATTATCAACAGGAGAAATGATCCTGGGACCAGAACTTTGTTGACAGTGCTGTTTATTATGCCCAAACCTGAAAAAAATTTGCTTCATGTTGCTGTGTCTGCAAAGGCTGTGCAGCACTAGCATAAGCAGAGAAGTAAATATTTTTGTTACACTGTGATCATGTGCTTCCTAGCAGCATAAATCACAAGCATTAGTAGTGATGCATAAAACATTAATCCTCTTGCAGAACCTGTTTGCAGCTTACAGGTGTGGATAAATTTTGGTCTTTAAACTACAGTTTTTACAACCAGATTTCTTACTTAGGAAATATTTCACCTTTTGTTTTGTATCTCTTAACATCATGTAGAAAAGAGACAGAATCTTTTCTTTCTTGTATGTGAAACCCTGTATTAAGATAACTCTGCTAATACTTAAGTGAAGCATTTGTGATAAACCACACATGCATTTGTTTTCCATATAGCATTACTTTAATAAACAAATCAGTGTCACATTCCTGCATGATGCAATTTCAACCCATTATTAATCATACTAAATGTTATTTTGGACCTTTCCCTTTTTTTTTTTTTTCTTTTTTTCTCCCTAAATATTGTCAGTGGAATATTGTAGGCCTCTGCTGTTTTCTTTCAGCGAATTCGAGGTCGAAAAGCCAGTCTGGAGGAAATACAGCTGGTTCACTCTGAACATCATTCACTGCTGTATGGCACCAGCCCCCTGAACAGACAGAAGCTGGACCCCAGGAAACTGCTAGGTCTGTACAGGCCTCTATTCTACTGAGAACAGCACATTCCAGCACTGTCATTAGTCATAGCTGGTTGTCAGTTTAAAACACTTGGCAAGCAGTGTGACAAAAATTCACTTTTTCCAAATGCATTGCTATGTGGAAGGAGAATGTTACAATGGAAGCCAAATATAGATTAGCAAAAAGGACAGGCTGGAAAGCAGCAATAGAAGTTTCTCCTTATTCACTTCAAAAATCATTGAAGTGTTAACCCTTTACTGTAATTTATTCTCTATTGGATGTCAATGGCAATTATGAACATGGTTGGTCTTCTATCTCCTTTTGTTCTTTCATTTGAAAACAGGAGTTTAAGATACACTTGCTTGTCAGAATTGCTTGTCTGCTGTTCTCATTTGCTTGATTTCCATTATTTCAGCCATGCTGAGTACAGATACCATGCCTAAGTCTTGATAATAAATGAACTTTATTTTGATGCCTTCCCATTTTGCAGCATATTATATCTTTCTGAATAATAAGGGGTGGGGGGGAGGGGAAACTACATTAAAATATGAAATGTACTTATGGATGTACAGAATAGAAGAAAACTGACAGGTTTTCTACATCAAGTATGTTCACGCATAGTCAATGCTCAATGTATGATTTTTATAATAGAAAAGCAGGGTTAAATTGAGTTCTGCCATGAGTGTAGCATGAAGTAGATCTGCTCATTAGACCTGCTAGATAGACCATGAAACTAAGTGCACAAAAAAGTAGTGTATTTTGGAAATAATCTGAGAGTGAAATCCTGCTCTATATGTCCCAGCACACTGGATGCAACACTGTAATTTTCAGCTGTTTGTATAACACCTATTCTAAGATGTGGAATTGCTCCAAAATGTTATGAAACCAACAGCTCCCCCCTCTCCCCCAAAAAAAGAAAAAAAAAGAAAAAAAGGAAAAAAACCCAAACCTAGCTGTCATATGGTATTGCAGTTACAGTTCTAGTAATACATAGTAATTATTTTGCTTTGGAAAGTAATGCTCAGAGTTCTTTCTGTAAGGCAGACTGTTGCTTTAGTGAGTCATAGGATTAGATAAGAAAAATGTCTTAATCACAATGTTATCTAAGTTTATACATATTCTTAGTCAAGGCAACATTGAAACTGAAAAATACTTACATTATCATAGATTATCAGGAGCTTGAATTCCCAAGGTAGAGAAATCCCTCTTAAAAAAAAAAAAAAACAAACCAAAAAAGACCCAAAAAAATAACCATCACAACAAAACAACAAAAAGTGTTTCCAAGAGAAAGCTCTACATTCTTGCAAAATGAAAATTTGGAAACATTTTGATTTGAGTTCATCAACATTGTCAAAATGTTCCATTTATAGTCAAGCATTTCATTTAAATTTTGTTGATTTTGATTAATTACATTTTAATTTTCACATTATTTAATATAACATACATTGATATAAAGTATCATTCCCATTTTGGATCTAAGTGGTTTACCAGCATATGGGATGCAGTGAGTTATTGCAGCTAAAAGGTGAAAAAAAGGAATGGGCCTGAGTATCTTTGCTGAGTTTCTGCCTATGTATAGAGATTGAAGAAGCCCATTTGTTCACCCTGACTCAGAAAACCATTCCTTTGCCCACGGTTCTCTACTGTGACACTCTTTGCCTTTTTTATTTGACACTTAGTCCAAAACATTTACTCTCCTAAGTTTATATCAAGATCACATTCCTAGCATGTATTCTGAATGCATCTTTGGCTTAATGCCCTTCTCTGTCTCTGCTTCTAGGGTGTTTTCTTGAAGCATCTCACATGGCCTTTTACCAAGATGAAATGGTCAAGTCAATGAAACACCCTTCCCACATGCTTTTTCATGTGCCTGTTTTTGAGCTGGAAGCTCTAATCAACCATTAGGGCTTTCAAACTCTCATATAAAGGAACTTAATTGTCTCTTACATCCAAAATTCAGTGTGACCGTTCCACCTTTTGTCGTCCCCAGTTCAGTGAGATTGAACCCAACCAATCCTGGCATTAAAATTAACATCTTGGTATAGTATAGAAATTCAAAATGATGTGTAGCAAAGAAGAAAAATCTAAAGGAATAGATTATCATAAATAATGTCATCAATAAAGACATCATGTCATAAATATTTATATTTCAGTGAAAGTGCATTTTATTTCTACAGAAATTGTTCTGTCAAATTATGGCTTTGCATCTAATGAAAAAGAGGACCTAACCATTTCTTTCCTTACTCCTCTACACAGCCAAAAAGACAGAGGATCTATTTGTTCTCCACTTGTGCTCCAGAAAAGCGTTTGCTCCCCGTCCCTGTTCAGAAGAGTACATCTGCTTTGTCTGAAGCTCTTCTTTTTTTTTTTTTTGTTTGCTAAGAAGCAGCTTCTTGTATCTTTCAAACAGAGAAGAAACACTTAAAGGAATTAAATTTAAGTACAACTAAGGCTAGAAATGTGCTACTTGTCAATAAATGATTATTTCAGTGTCCCTGTTCAGGGCAAAAAACTCTTCTGGAAGCAAAACTGCTGTAAATTACCGAAATGAGTGGCAATTATGCACACAGTTATTGCTCACATATTCTTCATGGTTTTGAAGTAAAACCTGGCTTGAACTCCTGGCTTTACTTTCCCTGCATTAGGGCCTACAAATGCAGCTATTGCAAACGATCATTTTAACTTCTACACTGTTGTGTAGTTAAGTTTTTGACTGATGGTATTTCAGTGTGCTGTGTTAAGCAACATGTTACATTACACTAGATTATCTTGCCATGAAGGAAAATAATATGCAGACTATGTGTCTCATCACATAGTTTCATGTCAAAGAGTACAACTTCTCAAATCTTTTTGAATAAGCTTGAAGGCAGAAAAGTTATCAAAGAGGTCTTACCAATTTGTTTGCTTTTTCCCTCTCCAACCATAATTAAGAAAGTGCTTCTAAAAATCGATTTTCTAATAACTAAAAGTTTGTAAAAGTGAGAAATTCACTGTCAACACATCCCTGACAGTAAAGCAATTATTTAGAGCACAGCTAAAAGATGCATTCATGAAGGATTCATGCGATTACAATTTCAAGTTAGTGAAAAATCGAATTAGCAGAAATGGCTTCACTCCCATAGGATGTTACTAAAAACAATCAGGTTCCTTGGACTGTACATTTCACAAGTGAAAACACTTTAAAATTTGATTACTTTTTTGAAAGAGAGTTTTGTCCCACCACTTTTCCTGCTCATCAGACTCTCAGTCCCAAACTGGCAACCTCCTCAGCAGCTTCCTGGAAATATGTAGGGGCCCTGACCTCAGTCAGTGGTGGGTGCTTCAGCACCTCATTTCACTAAGCATCTGCTACTGCCTTTATGGTTGAAATTTTAGAACAGAAATCATAGATAAGATTTCTAGCTCTATCAGTAAATTGTTGTACTGAATCTTACCTAAAAGATCTTTTTGTCTCAGGTGATTGCGGGTGACTGCAAACTCTGTCCTGATGCAAAGCTCTTGAAAGTATGATTATTTAAAATCTGTTTTCTATCTTACTTGAAGCATCCCAATATCTTTTTTTTATTATTATTATGGAGATATCCTGGGCTGTTGAAAATAGTTACTGGAAAATGACTGCTGTTTACCAAGTTTTGCTGGGACATAAACTCCAAACATCATGGGAAATTTTCACTTCAATTCATTTTCAGGGTTTGCTTTTTTGCTACTGATTTTCATTTATGGCAAAGATTGCTTTGAGCGCTTTTCTTTTTGTGAGGCTAGCTAAGTGATGGTCTCACTCTCTTAGTAGAATCTTTTTCCACTGTACTTTTCATGAAATCTCAAAGTTTTTCTTGTTCTGTAGATTCTGTTATCTGCTTTTTTTGACTATTGTGCAATAATAAGTGACTACACTGGCAAGTCTCTTGACACACCGAGAAGGCTTCATTTGTGTTTTCCCCATTTTAGTACTATCTGTTGATTGGTTTTAGAGTCCTTCCTCACCATCTGCTTTCCTATTTTTACTTTGTGTTTGTTGTTTTTAATAGTTTACCATTCTCAGTGGGCCCGGTTGCAGGGAGATAAATGAGAATTCATCTGTTCTCTCTTATATCCCAACTCTGCAATGGAATTTAAGAAAAAAGGTCTAGTCATTCAATATTCTAAAAATGCCTTCTTTTATCTCAAATTACAGCTTATATTTCCATTCATGTCTCCTGGCAGTTCAACAACACTAATTTTTCAATTATTGCTCAAGGCTTTTTGATCTTCCCCACAGTAAAAAATGAGAAATTGCTGTTCGCACTGATCCGTAGATCTTCTTAGCAAGAGATCTGGAAACTCCTCCTGTACCTCCACACTGACAATGTCCTGCAGCCAACATTTCCTTGCATGTCTGGGGCCATTAGGATTCACAGTATGAGAATACTCTGCATAGCCACTGCACCTGCATTTCCCCGGTAGCTCCACAGGAGGTTTTGTTTGGCTTTTCTCGCACACTGTGCAAACTGATCAAAGGCCTCTAGTCAGTTAAAAATGCATCGAGGGTTTTACTCAAAGTGTAAAGCACTTTCTTTGTCTCAGACCTTGCTGTCTGGTCTCTCATACTTCAAAGATGATGGTTTATAATTGTCTTTATACATTTCATTGGCACCTGCTAAACATGAGAAACTGCAGCATTTGCCCCTTCCATAACAATGGGTGGCTCCTCTAGGTAATTTGAGTGATTCACTATCTAACGTTTCCTCCAGATGGCAAAGTTACAAAGCTAGTTCTGTGATATGGCAGGAGAAAAGTTTATGTTCCTTTCTACAGCTGCCTTAGGATCAGGTTACATACTGGGATAGGAACTGCATCAAATCCTGAGATCCTTACCCAGTTTTCATGTTGTCCTTATCGAGGCAAACAGTGAATGTAGTGGTAAAAAAAAAAAGAAAAAAAAAAAACAAAAAGTCAGTCTAAAGATTAAGATAAACCTTATCACATTAGCTAATGTGTAAAGAAGAGTAATCTAGAAATTATATTCTAAAACCTATTAAGTTCTTGTTCCCTTTAGAAGAATGTATTTGCCGAGTAATACTGAAAGTAGTATTTCATTTTACTAATGTATCATTTGATGGTATGTAAATGAAGAGAATGGTATTTTTGCATAGATAGGAAGATTAAGGCTGTGATTTTCAAAGGAGAAACTTTTTTAGAAAGATGAAGTTAAAAAATTAGTTACCAGTTTCATGTAAGCTTAATGAAGTTCCCTCTGTTGTCAGTGAAAAGAAACAGGCACTTCTTGAGTATAACTCATCCCATCAGTCATCCAGGCTTTGTAAAGGTGCCTACCCCACTCCACTGGCTGTAGAAGATGCTGAGATAACTAGCTTAGACAAGCTGCTTATCAGCTGCAGGTATCAGGATGATTAGTCACCCTAGTGACTTTGGAGATTTGATCATTATACTCCTTTGAAAGTACTGCTTACCAATCTTAAGATCTGTCACTGTTGCAGAAGAGTACCTTAAATGTCCCATGGCTGATTTGCTAAGTACTATTAATATTTTTTATTTTAATATGTGGCATTTTTATTGTGTAATACCAAAATCTGAGATACAGTAAAGAGTGATTACTATTCCAATATTTAAACGTCTTTCTGAGAAATGTTTATTGTTTCTTTTTCTTTTTTTTTTTTTTTTTAATATATAGGAAACGTGTCTCAAAAACTCTTTTCCTTGTTGCCTTGTGGGGGACTTGGGGTAAGTAGATGATTGTTTTTTGCAGGAGGAACAGCATACAACATATGTATTCATTCATGTATACTTTAGCACTATTGCATCATCAGTTTAAAGTCTTCAGAAGTTGATAAAAAATGCAGAGATGAAACCTGAACCATTATTGTACTGTGTTTTCAAAGACAGTCCAGTATAATAAGCATACAGAAGAGTTAGATAGGAACATATTTCATGATAATGTGCACATTTCTTAGGTGTCCCACCATGGGTTTTTTACATGAGCTTTATTTTTGAGGAAAGTAACATGGGTGTAATTGTTATAGCAGAAGGAGAAGCTGTTTTGTGTCCTGTTGACAAGTAAATATAGTTTCACATTTCTCAGGAAGGACAAAAAAACCTACCAAAGCTAACATTTAGCATGAGAAGTGCTTGCTAGATGCTTGGGTGTTGTTAAACTAATAAATTATTTGAGCATTTTTATGTCCTCTTTTGAAATGGACTCATTCTGTAATCCACACTTGTGAGTATCAGGACCCAGTAGACAAAAGCTGCAGACAAAAGTCTGTTGCAACACTAGATTAAAAAAAGTAACCTAAATTATTGAAAACCACAAAGAATCGAAAATTTCTACTGATGTTGGTTTCATGCTCCTATTAAATTCTAGTGAAGATAATACAAGGGTTAAATAATTTTTCATATACAGGATTTTTTTTCACAGAGTGTGTTCTACACTTTTGGTCCAGCTGTGTCCATTATTTACTCATGTCAGCAAAATCAAGTGAAGTTATGATATTACTAGATATCGATGGGCTAGCTGGATGATGTGTATATATTTTAGTTCTCTTTCACTATTTCTGAGTATGCAGGAATAAAGCCACAATATCTGGAGGTCACCTTACAATGCAACCTTCTAAAGTTTTATGTACTTCTATCCTTCACAAAGGATAAACTCCATGCCATGCTAATCTTGTTTATAGCATTTGGATTTTTTTTTATTATGAAGTACCTGACAGAAGAAACGCCTTTTTTTTGTAAATTTTTAGCATACAAAAAAAGAAAAAAATCCATTTTAGCTTTCAGAATTTAGTAATTTTTGAGGAATTCTGAACTATGAGTTAAGGAAATTATCAGGAAGTGGTAATCATTCCAGCTCCTCTACTGTGGACTTAGTTTGCTGAGGATTCTGCCTTGGAACTTAGTGACTAACAGCTTGCTAATTTTGAAACTTGAGAGTCATTTCTGTATGTGCATCAGCTAACATTACACATTGACAAGTAGACATGCATGTCCACATGCACCTCTGCATAGTACTGTGTGCACATATGTACACACATGTGCATATATACACACATTTCTGTATAGAAAAATTTATTTTTTTCACACTGTTATTGCAGTTATTAAGAAATTTAGAGAAAATTCAACAAAAGATTAATAAAGTTGTAAAAAGATGTTGTTCAGGCTTCTGAGCAAAGAGGAGTTCACATGCAAGTTCTTGACAAATTTTTCTGAGAGCTTTGGAAAGTAAATAGGACTGTGGTATGCTTTGAAAATTAAAGTATAAGATTTCTCTATGAAACAAGTTATTGTGGTATTAAAAATTATGAATAGAGATGTGCTTTGAAATCCTTCTACTAATGAAAGTATGTTGTCCATTCTAAAACAAACAGAGGTCTGAAATGCTCAGTATAAATTCATTTTTTTAAAAGAATTTAAATTTATCTACTTTTTTTTTTTTTTACTCTGGTTTAATTCTTATTTTAAATCATGGAAATTGGATTAAAGAACATGTTATAGAAATGGATCTTTTGTTTATTTTTTTTCTAGTTGGTATGTCTTTCTAGATATTATTATTATTATTATTGTCAGGCTTGCTATGGGACTCTTTTAAAGGAATGGGTTATGACCTTTTTCAAGGTAAATAATCAGATTAGGAGCTCTCTTTCAGTGATATTTAGATGTCTATTAGTTACTATGAGCTCTCGGAAAGGGAGATGCTTCTAACTGCGCAGAAAGCAATACTTAAGCTTACTTTCAGAAATGACAGTGGTAAGAAAGAAGGAACATTGATACTTAGTAGATTTCAACTTTATTGAGAGTTCTGTAATCCATGTAAAGCAGTAAGAATAGTTCATGTAAAGATTTGAAGGAGATGGAAAGAATTACTTTTTAAAAAATTTTTGTTTTCCTTTTTTTGCTTGCTTGCTTACTTGTTTGGTAAAGAATACAGTGGGAAAGTATTAAGAAAAAAACTAATTCCATTTATGTAGGAGACTTTGAACCCTTGAACAATGGTTTTAAGAGCCCTTTGATCCTACTGTCTTCTAACCATATGCGGACCTTGCTGGCTGTTACTATGAAGCTCTTCTATTATTAAATAGATTAGTGGTTAGATTATTCACACAGGGGATGGGAAACCTAGGCACATTTCTTTCCACTGCCAGACTGGATTTAATATCAAAGATCCATCCCTTAGTGGATGTTGTTACCATTGAGGAGATCATAGATTGTTTCTGGTTGGGGACCCTCACACCATGCACTGAAGCTGTGCCACTGTTGGAAGACCACTGGAAGACCAGTAAGACAGAGGCTAAGTAGGATAAAGCCCATGTATCTAAGGCTATGATCTACCTATCTTACCTTTATAAAAATGTGAAGACCTAGCTCTGAGGCCCTGCTCCACAAACATCTTACATATTTCATGTGAAAGAATCACTGGAAAAATGCAAACTGCTCTTGGAGCAACAGCTGGAACTCGGGACTTGACAAGCATTGAAGACATGATCAGCTGATGGGCTAGAAAGACTATATTGACATGATTTTGGGATGCCTTGCATTGTTCACAAAGGTCCAACTAACCTCTGTAACCCTGAATTCTACTATATTATTGCTTTTGTTGTTATCTCTGTTCTACCAGCATCAATAAACTCAGTCAAGATCAGGGATCTTCTTTGAACATTACTTTCACTTACAGTAAAAGGAGATTTTTTTCAGGAATTCTGAAAAGCAAACAAGAAGCTGTGTCCATAAATAATAGTTTCAGATGCTGTTGTATCATGGCTCTAAATCCTTTTTACCAGTGCAAAATGCATGTAAAGCTACTGTTTAGTGATTTTGTAAACATTATTCATCCACGTGAATTTTCTTTTAAATAGTGACAGGGACTGAGCATGTCAGGGTCATTGGCAAATTTGGCTTGGTATATGTTAGGCTTTCACAAGAAATAAAAAGATAAAACTAACTGTATTATTAGAAACCATATAAATAGTAATTAACTCTCTT
Organism: Chloroceryle amazona; assembly: GCA_027560015.1. Classification (NCBI taxonomy): domain Eukaryota; kingdom Metazoa; phylum Chordata; class Aves; order Coraciiformes; family Cerylidae; genus Chloroceryle; species Chloroceryle amazona. The sequence goes on from JANHFX010006945.1 coordinate 47,581, forward strand.
ATCTAAGGGCACACATCTGTTTCATACTGACAGACAAAATGAACAGATTTCACAGAGAGAGAAAAAAAAGCTGTCTACATCTAACCTCCTAAATTTGCCCATAACAGGTTTTATTTCAACGATGGTTAATTTTTTATCAGAGTACTATCCAGGGTCAGCAGTATAACATCCACTGAAGTATGTGACCTCCCTCTTGCAATAATCCTTTATACTTTTTTTTTAAGCTTGATGTTGATCCAGAACCAATTGTTAAAGAATTCTTTTACCAGGGGGATGAAACGCCTTGTGCTGGAGAACGACTAGCAGTTCTACAGACAGTGGCTTTAATAACAAGAGATGGTTTCTTCCAGATGGTCAGAAGCTCGGAATGTGAAAAGTTTTCCAGGAGAGGTGGGCAGACTGCAGGTGAAGTGGCCAAATGGGGAGAATAATCAGAAATTACTTTTTGGTTCTGTGGATTATCAGATGATTCCACTATTTTTCATCTGTAAACAGCCACTAGAGCTACAACTGATCATTTGATCAATGCATCCGTCTATTGTAATTCCTCCCCTTCTGCTGTGCTATGAAAATGACAATAAGAGAAGCAGAAAACTACTTTTAATGGGAGTAAGTTTCATCTCCTTGCCTCAGTCTGTCACTAAAAATAGTGATTGTTTTCCTGCCTGTTTGACCTGCTGCTGTGTGAAGAAATCTTGAAGTCATTTCTCAGCCATATTTTTTTGTCTAGTTGATAGGCAAAAAAAACCACAAAAGCAAAGAAGAGCAGGCTTTTATGATAATGTCATCATCGGCTCCCAGCTTCAAACATTTCTGAGGCTTTTGAATTGTCATTTATAACTTGGAACAGAACCAACCCATAATTCCCTTTCTGCATTTAGAGAAATTGATAACAGACTGCTTCTTTTATGGCTCAGAGGAGGCAACTCCAATCACATCACTATTGGCAGTCAATATTATTTTCTGACATGGTTGTAAAAGTATAAAGGGGCTTATGGCATTTGTTTAGATGAGGAATGGGCTCTCAAGCTGTGCTGGGGTTTATGGATCCAGATTACTGAGAAGCAAAGGGAATATGATGTTTGCAAACAGGATATGATTTTATTTAAGTTTGGGTTTCATACGTTGTTCCCTGGGGATTGTCCTGCAGACAGAAGAGAATTTCACTTTTATCATATGAAATTGGGCAGTTATCCAATCCCCCCTGCTCTCCTCCCACCCTCAAAAGACACTGCTCCAAACCTGTAATGTGTAAAGTCAGATCTTTAAATTGCAAGAGGAGGAGCTGGGGTAGAACACCACCCTGTAAGAAATAAGACTTTAGCAGAATAAATGTTTAGTGAGCTGAACAGAGTGGCTCGTGGGCTAAATTTTGAGCCATCTGAATGGCTAAGAATGACTTGTAAATATTATGGGAAGTCCATTGCATTTCCTCTAATTTTGCTGTTATGGCAATAAAACAGAGATGAGATTTCCTGGTGGGATAACCTGGTCTTGTTTCATTAACTGAAGTGTAGCTTATATCTTTCATATCAGAAAAGAATTTGGCCTGTAACTGACAAGAAAAGAAATTTAAAGCTATAAAACCTCTCTACATTTTTGCAAAACTTACAAAATATTTATATTTTCTGAATGTTGAATTTCTTCCTAGCCTTCCTTGCTTTGGTAGCTGGACAGTACTACTGGCAAGATTTCACTACTATACAACTTTAGTAAGTCATCTGGGCAACAAATTGTTTTCTGCTGCTTTTCATTCTTCTCATGATCTTCTCAGTCTGGGCTGAGGAAGAACTTCAGCCTTTGCACATTATGACTCTTATTTGTATAAGAGCTAACGGTACTAACCTGGTTCAAATACTGTGGTATAATAGCGTAAAATATTTAGAAACTACTGCCAATTGCATTGTCTCCATGTCACAGTTTCAGGCTCTGGGCTGCTTAGGGGTCTCTGCTTATATCTGCACACAAATCTGGATGTAAAGAAATCAGACTGACTATGGTTTGGGCACCCAAAATAAATATCACCTCCAAACAGATGTTAGAATTAATTTGTGTCATTCCCCTATATCCCAGGCTGTACCAAAATAAGTACAGTCCTTTCATAATATTAACCAAAAATGTGTCTATTTCCTGGTTTGGGGAAAGCAATCTGTTATTCCTAGAAGGTCATTTACTCAACAGGATATTTTCCATTATGAAATCATTAATATACCACATTGACAGTATATTCACCTATTAAACTACTTACCTGAGTCAACTTATTAACCAACTGAAAGTTGCCAGTTACAACATTTTGGAACAGATTGCAAGAGACTTCTGGGAATAAAGAACTCGTTTACCTCCTAAGACTCTCTGGCAGCTACACCATCCCTAAAGAAATTCCAAGATTTAATCAAAACAACCATCCAGGTGCATTATACTTTAATTTATATATTTTGCACGACTATTTAAGACTCAGAGTTACATGGAGTTGACTATGCAATATTTTATACAACGATCATCATATGTGATGAAAAACACCATCCTAGTATCACCTGAAGGCTAGTGGGGATGGGACCAGAGTGAGGGCTGGAGGTTTGTCATCCCAGAGCTTTCAAAGATCTGCATGCTTAGTCACTTATTGCAGCTCCAGAAAAACCTATTTAGGCTATCTGCAGGATGGGAGAATGAAGGTGTAATGTAGACCCAGCTGTGCTGCTGATCACACTTTTTAGGTGGTATACCCCATCAGTTCTGCCAGTTCATGAGAGGCAGCTGTTTCAGTGGACTATGTTTTGCAGAAACAGACCAATTGACATTGCACTCTAGTCAAGCTCTCCTGCACATACAGAATTGTAGGATTTCTAGCTAACAAGCTTACATCTTATGTGAGTAGGCAAGATAAAGAAGAAATAGATAAAACCTGCACTTTTACTTACTTTCACTTCAGAACAGTTCTCTGAAGATTCATTTATGCAGCTTCATGTACCTATTGTTAAACAAATTACTGAAACAGCAAAAGAAGGAACTCTCACCATCCTTGCTTGCCTATATAACCATTAAAGAGCTATGTGCATCGCTAGAGCAGGAGTCAGTCCACCTCATACTAGAAGAACAGTCTGGAGGTACTTGTTTTCATTCATTGACAGGGACCCGAAGCAACTAAGTTCCTAATTTTAGGCACATTCATTTTAGGAAAAAGAAAAAATGGTAACAAGTGTAATAACATGAATCTGGATGATTAGAGCAGGAAATGGTATTCTTCCTTTACTGAGGTACAGAGACTTCATCTCTGGATCTGGTAACTGCAGTGGTGTCTCATTTCTGGTCAGAGAGGGGATACTGCATTTAGCATAGCAATACCACGGCCACAAAAAAAAGGAGGAAAAAACATCTTCACGCTAAAGGACAGATATTTTGTCCCATTCTTGTGTTTTCATGGCATGGAGGTGTCCCGGTGTAATCCACCCAAGAGCTTGATGTTTAGACCAGCGTGAGGTGAAACTGTTCAACTGAGAGACATAACTCTTTGACATTGCTGGAGGCACAACAGGATGGTTTAGATTAGTCCCAGACTGCCTTTAGTTGCAGCAGGCCAGAATATAAAGCTCAGGAGTGGTAATATGCCAACTCATCACATACAGAATTCGATCCCTCAGATAACTTGCTTTGCCCTTTTTCACAGAGGACCTCTTTTTTTTTCCCCTGATATTAGTCCAGATTAAAATTGTAAACAAAGACAGAGCATGGAACACAGAAAATTATTGTGAAGCTTATGAACTATAGTCAAGTAAAACCTTTAAAGGTCTTACCTCATTTTGTGCATTTCCTAAAAACTATTGCATTGCCGAAGGCCAGCATTATGCAAAGAAGCTGTCTTATTTGCCAGAATATGAAACATTTTACATATATAATAGTGCAATAATACCATACACAATCTGCTAATACTAGTCTCTCTCCCCAAACCTTATCACACACACATATGTATTTGAAGGGAATTCTGTAACTGAAGCAAAATTCAAATTTTCACTTCAAAAACACATAATGTGTTTATTGATGGAATTTAGCCACCATGATGGACACCAAGTTCCAGCATAGCTCGATGCTGACCTCTAACATAAAGAACATCTACAACCAAGAAGAAAGCTGAAATGCTACATACTGCTAAAATGTGTTCAGCAGCAAATGACAAAACTTTAAAAAATAAGGCTTGAATAAAAGTCATATTTTCCGTAACTGCATGCATTTTCACATACTAATCCATTAAATACTAAAACAAATGTCAATTTAATAGAGTATTCAGAGCTAAGTCTGAAAGTGCAGTAACTTTTTTTACAAGCATCTGGTGATATATGCCACATATCTGAGACTTGAATCCAGGGCTAAGTGTTTTATTTACGAGTTTTTTCTAAAAACAAGTTCTAATCCACATCTAATCCATGCTATCCTCCCTCCATTTCCCCTACCAAGGATCTACACATCACTGTTTCACTAAGGTTTTGAGATCCTTTAGGGTGTCTAATGTATGCTTTATGAGCCCCAAAGATTCTGAATGCCTGTCATAAAAGTTATTTTAAGACAGTAACTGAATTAAACTATTTCTTCTGAAGATATTCTTCTAATACAGGCTTCGCCTTGACTTAGACTGAATCTTTTCTCATTCTCATTTTGAATACGAAGCTATTTATTTTTAATACAGACCTCACATATTTACTTGCTTTTTTACAAACCTTAAGATTAATTCTGTTTGTACAGAAGTAGGGGTGCTGCATTTTTATCGGTGGCTGACTACCACCATCAGTAACTCTGCTAGGAATTAAATTATTAATTTTTACCCAGAATTTTTTTACTGAGTATTTTCTGATTTATAATAGCTCTACAAGTTAGATCATTATTGGTAGGTAAAGCTTGAAAGATGTTAAATATTCTACACACAGTCGGTACATGTATTGTCCCTTTTCCTTGTTCTTGCTCGGAACAAGGCTTTTGGGGTCAGAATTAATAGACTCTAAACCTCTTTTTAGAAGTCAATTTCCATGAATATAATTGCTGATAAATTCACCTACTGGAATTACTTAAACACAACAGAGAAGCCAATGCAAGCCCAAGTGAATTCCCAGTTTTTTTGTTGAAGCAGTGATTTGTGATGATCCTTTGAACTATTCATCCCTCTGGAGCCTAAAGATCACATCCCCTTCACAATTTATTTGTAAACCACACTGGTAGGCAAGAAAGTATGAAAAGTTGATATTATGAGTACTCTTTATGGCAAGCATTTTAGATTAAAGCAGTTGGAAATTCCTCTGACATAACAAATCTCTGATACAGCTGTAAAATAGCAGTAAAAATAAAGCTCACTATACTTATTTTTCCTAAAGTATCCCACTTTTACACACTTCCTGTATATGGGATTTATGGAAGAGACGTCAGTCATCCAAACTTTTTCTCCTTTGTTCCTTAACGAGAGACATGGTTGACAGGCCATTCATTAGAAGCTGTTCCTTGGAGATGATGTGCACACCTTTGCTTCTTTAGTCATGGTGAGATGAAACAGCAGCTGAGAAGCACGTTGAGGACCTTTTGCTTCTTAGAGAAAATCACGGATGTGATGAATGATTGCCAGGACATCTGTAGGAGTGTGAGGTGAGAGCTATGAGCATGGCACCTGGGAAGCTGCACTGCTCATGGTCAGGAGCAAATTATTACAAGCTTATGCACTAGCATTTGCTGGCACCAACTGTCTCCAAGAATGACAGACTCCTTGCAGGAAGTGATAGCAAAATGCCACACACAATTTTTACAGGTTGTAGCACTTTGTGAAAATATTTAATTTCTATTTTCATGACAGGAAACAAAAAACCCACAGTGATGGAAACACGTTTGCTCTGGCATAAGTGGAAGAGTGTAAGACTCTGAATGCTTTTAAAGCTAAAACACAGGAATTCACTCTGTAATACACAAGCTTTTTTAAATTGCAGAATCACTTAGGAGGTCTCTACTGTCCTATATTTTTCCTCACAGATTTCTTAATTTTTTCACTGCATTTAGCTACATTGTTGTTAGCTGTCTAGATTTTATTTACTTCTCATTTATAGCCACTTATATAAAAAGACAGAGTTTTATATATATATTACTTTTTTCCAGATTTTTTGTTGAAATTTACCCATCTGAAATGCGTACTGGATTAACTTCCAGACAAAAACAGCTGAGTCCAACCTCTGCTCTTTAAAGAAAGGGCAAAGAATCCTTTTAAGCTACTGTAAAAAAAATCCTGCTTTTTGGCTTGTTACTTATTGGATACACAGAATGCAATCAATGTTATCAAAGGATCATCACAGGTCAAAATTTCCATGAATAGGTAGATGACAGATTGCATTTTTGAACTGTTCTCAGAGAATAAGAATAAGTAGAGTATCTCTGGTAGGGACATGTGGTAACTCTAGGATGACTGGTTTTGATTTTTATGATGGCAACAGTTGTGCAGAGAAACTAGAGTGGGATGATCGCTTCACTGTATTTTTTATTACTTGTAGGAGTGAAATTTCCAATCCCACTGCAGAAGCTGAAGTTAAATCGCAAATTGAGAGTGAGAGTGCAACCTCCAGGATGCTTTGTCAGAATCCATCCCAAAGCTTGAGCTCTCTTTTATGTTGGCATATTGTCATCAATGCATGTATATTTAAACTTCAGAGTTTACAATGATGATTTAAGAAAGAGAAGTAACTCACACAGATGAATACACCATGCTTGGTGTGAAAAATGGGTGTGTCAGACTGTGAGCATTATTTCTGGTCAGCAGAACTGTTATCCAGTGACCATAGGTAGATCTCAGGAGGTTTCCAGAGAAAGGGGGACTAAAACAAAGGAGGAGTGAAGAGGTTCTCTAGTAGAAGAACGGGCAGGCAAAACAAAAGGCAGTTATAAATATCTTTTTAAAATGCTTTGGAATTATTATTCAGGCTACTTTTTTGCCTCTCTGAGGTAGGTGCCAGATAAACACAAATAGCAGGACAAGTAACATTTCCAGATTCAGCAGCAGCAGTGATTTTGGAAAAGCCATTAAGTAAACAATCGCTCGGATGTATTTCCACATTCTTCCTCTCCACCTTCACATACACATTGCACAACCTGAGCACTGTATAAGGAATTGGTACCTTTCAAACTTTATAGTCAGTCTTCCTTAACATGAACTATTCAAGCCATGAGGGGGTACAGTACAAGCCTTCTACTGCTGAAATGCCTCTGCTGCAAGGCTTCCTATTTCTTAGCTTATTTTCAGTATCCTTAAAGTCTTCATTGAGAAAGTCAAGTTATCAAATAGATACTTCTTTCAGAAAGAATTAATATCAAGTTCTTTTTGTAGTGCAAAGCAGGGAATTTCTGCATACAGGGCTTGAAACATTAGTTACATTCAGTCAGGAAAAGTTACCTACATTTCTTTTCACTTAAGTCATTCGCTTCCTCTTTAATGCCTGCACATCCACTTCTGGGACAGGTAGCTTAATTTCTATCATCTGTAGCTTTACAGCGTATTAGCTTTGCTGCACATGCCAGTGATTGAGCTATACTAGATGTGCTTGAAAAAGCCTACAACCTACAGCACTCATTCAGGAAACTTGGAGTGAAGTAAATCCATATGTGTGTTAGAAAATCAATGTTCAGATATGGCTCGTGTTTTCTGGTTCTTGGCGCTATCATGCACAAGCCTCCTTTGAAGAGCCGCAGCAATGATAAGATATTTGATAATGAAATGTGTAGTATGCTTATAGCTTAATATTTTGATGCTTTAAAGAAATGTTCTTTTTCATTTGGCTAGATACGCAGAACACTTTCATATCCTGACAATTCTTTTAAAGCAGTTTTAAATGAAAACAATATATATAAATGAACAGGGGAAAAAAAACAATAATCAAAAAAAGGTTAAGAATTAAGCTACAAATGCATTTTCTGTAAATTTTGTTTAACATTAAAAAAAATCCTTATCAAGATGAGAATTTTTACTGAATTCTTTGTCTGCTCCAAAGCACTTGCAGAACAAAAATAACCTCTTATAAGATTCCATTTGACTTTTTCATAGTCTGTGATTCAGAAAGCATCACATTCGTCACAAATTCATGCATAGTCAGCATGTAGATAGACTGTTAGGTATATGTAATATATACATGAACTACAACCAGAAACCACAGTGTCTAATCCTATTCCCTTTAGTTGTATAAAATCCAACTATTTCATCTCACAGGAATAAAGAAAAGCATATCTAGTAGGATTTTACATAGCTGCATATCTTATACAGCTTGGCAACTGGGCCAGTTAGTAGCTGTAATTTTAATGGGTTTGCCATTTATAACACTGTATTTCAACAGCAATTTACAAAGTAAACATTGAGTAACAGTAAAATAAAATCTCTGTTTGGAAACCTGAAACATTTAAGGCAATGCACAGAGGTAGTAGAGATATAAAATGGAGTGATATCGCATTTTCCAGTCACTGCAACTGAAGTGTTGGCTGTGCGATGAAAGTTTTTCTAGGTTGTTCTTCAGGAGATGCTCCTCAGAAATTCACTCTTAATTTTTCATGAATATGAAAGAGAATTTGACATCTAAGATTGTAATACTGTGCCTTTTCAGGGTAATTATTTGCATGCTTACGTTAGTTTTCTTGCGTTACAGTAACTGTGCACAAAGTTATGCAGCTTCATTTGGCTACCCCTGGCTTTGAGAGTTTGCCATTCATTCCATGCCCCATGGCCAAGAGATCAGCTAAAATACCCTGAATATTCTGCATGCATTTAGGTGGTAATTTGTTTCCTGATTGCCCATTTTTACTTCCAGTCCAGGCAAAATTAGGTAGCAGTCATTCAAGAGGTCTGAGGGAAATTTTTCCGTGGAAGATATTTGGTCTTATTGCCCCCATTCAGTCTCCTCACACTCAGCTGAAAATGATAAATGCCGTATCCTGGCCAATACTCAGTGTTTGGTGGTTGGAGAGACTGCTGTCTCATGTGTCAGGGCAGACAACTGTCTTGAAGGGTGGGTGCTCTCAAGCTGTGGTTACAACTTCAACTTAATCGGCCTTCCTGGAAATGAATCATAATCCCTTTGAGGATGCAGGCTCCTGCTTGTGCCCTGGTGTACGGAGCAGCTGCCATTGAATCATTTTCATCAGCCACTCCTTCATGTTAACTTTTATTTGCTAGCCATAAAAATGGTAAGAAAGTATTCCCTCCCACCCCTCTTCTTGATACTTATTTATTTAAAGTACTGCACAGTATATTGCAAATTTTATTATGCTTTGATTAAATTGATTTAACTGATGACCTCTAGACATTTATCTCCACAATTATTTTAAAAATTAAAATTGATTCGCAGTTGTCTTAAAGCAATAGAAAGACAAGCTGAAGGTCTGCCTAATGTTAAATATGCCATTATTTTTTTTACTACTTTCTTTCTTGTAATTTTTTTAGTTATCTATTGATTTGTTTGAGTGTTTGGGAAAGTCACTAAAGTTCTTTAAATCTCAAGCTACCCATCTGCAAAACAAATATAATAAATCACCTGTATCAAGCTGATGATGCTTAATTGTGCTTGTGCAACATTTTGAGTTTCTCAGATGAAAATACAGTGCACTGTTATTACTGTTATTCTCACCTTTGCAAGAAAAATCCAGTCTTCTTATTCAAATCTACTCTGAATATGAACTATTTTTATTAGTTCTTCTGTATGCTCATAAAACTGATTGAAATGATAGAAAACTCAGATCCAGCCCACTTAAAAATATGATCAAGTAGCTTATTCAAGCTTTAGTATCTTGAAGTATGATATTATTGTAATAATAATGGCAAAGACATTTGACTGGTGTAGTGAAGACCAAGCTTCCATTTCAAATGGCTAACCAGAGAAATCCCTCAGAACCTCCAAAATTGAGTAGCAGTTGCTCCCATTTTCTTTTCTTTCTTTCTTTCTTTCTTTCTTTCTTTCTTTCTTTCTTTCTTTCTTTCTTTCTTTCTTTCTTTCTTT
>JANHFX010006949.1:0-37710 GCA_027560015.1 Chloroceryle amazona
GCTCTTTAAGCGCCTGCTGACGTCGATAGCTCTTGCTTCCGGGGAGAACTTACCCCCCCGCCTCCGCCCGTTTTTGCTTCGGGGCACACAGCGGGTAACGTAGCATTCATTGCTTGGGGCCTTTTCGAGACCTCCTAATTCTATTACACTGGTCGATGGCATTTTATTAGAGATGTGTATGGCTGCTGGGCCCGCCCTGCTTTTTGAAGCTCTTTAGATCTCTGTACTTATATAAATTGCTTATTCTTACAAAATCCAGACTAAGTGGCTTAAAAAATAAAAATTACAAATTTGGGTCAGGATTTAAAGCAGCCTTCTTGAAAAAATTCGCCTGCATTAGTAAGTTGCATTAGTAAGTGCTGGTTTAACTTTTCATCGTCTAACCGTGCGCTACCCCAGGGAAGAGCAGCTCTGCGGATGCCGTCAGGAAGGAGCCTGTCAGCCCAGCTGCCCCGTGCCGTCCCCCTACAGCTCCCCCTGTTTTTCCCGAAGAGCAGGCGATGCCGAGCCGCCCTTCTTATGAGGCGAAAAGGATGTGACTTGCTGAAGCCTGTATTGTAGGTGTTGGTGGAGCTGTGCTGCGGCCTCTGCCCTGCTCCACTGCGCCAGATTTGTGCGATCATACCAGCTCCTGGTGGCTAAGGCAAAGCAAGAGCGAGAGGAGCTACAGAGCAGTGCTGCAGCATTACTGCTTGGCATGGTCTTCTTCTCCCACCTGGAATACTTGTGCTCAGCAGTGGCCTTTTCCCATCACTTGACATGCCTCACAATCTGTCTGGCAGTGTTACCTTCAAGGGAGGTGGTGGTGTGGTGCATCTTGCTCAAACGCCCTGGAGATATTGTCCCCTTATGTCCTAAATACCCCAAGTCTGATAAAGGGTAAGCAGAGGTAGAAAGATGAGGAGACTTGTTCAAAATACACAATTACCTTGCGGAAGAACCAGAAAGAGCTTCTTGACTCCTGAGTTTTCTAGACCATTCTGCCTGACATAAAGATTGAGATAATGACATCCTTGATAGTAGTAGGGTGTAGACTTCAGGTCAACACACACTTTCCCCCTTAGAAGAATGAAGCTTCTGTTGATACCTGCAGCCAGCTGATGGTTAAAGCCTTGGGGGGAGTTCTGCAGCACAAGGAGAGAGTTCCTTGCAGTCCAAAGTGGTGCAAAGTCCTACTCATTAGCAGCTTGTCTAGCAGAGCCCACTAGAGGCATTCACAAAGTGAATGTGTTTCTGTGCTTGGTCTGCCCTAACACATACTACTGACTGCAGACAAAGAAAATACATCCCTTTCTGCAGGGCTGAAAATAGACTTTGATGTAAAAAGCAAGTTACTAATTTAGCAAACTTGTAATGTTTCTCACATTGGCTGTTTTTGTTTTGTTTTGTTATTTTTGTTGGGTTTGTGTCTTCTTTTTCCCCCAGTTACAGGAATGTGCTTGAGGTGATTGATTTCCACCATGTTCTCACAGTCCTCATGGGATCTCGTAAAGGTTACAAGTCTTCATCTGCGGCGTCTGAATTTAAATCTCTGTTTACGAAACCACAGAAGAGCTTTCAGCAAGTCACTGCCCGCATATCAAAGGAAAGTAGTTGTTACAGGTATTGGCTTAGTGTCCCCTCTTGGTGTGGGGACTCAGTTTGTGTGGAAGCACCTTCTCCAAGGAGACAGTGGGATTGCATCGCTAGATGGGGAAGAATATGCAGGCATCCCATGTAAAGTGGCAGCTTGTGTGCCAGGGGGAACCGAGGAGGGTCAATTCAGTGAAGAAAACTTTGTGTCAAAGTCAGAGATCAAATCCATGAGTTCTGCCACTGTGGTGGCCATTGGTGCAGCAGAGCTAGCCATGAAGGACTCTGACTGGTTTCCCCAGTCTGAACAAGACCGCTTAAGTGCCGGTGTGGCAATTGGGATGGGAATGGCTCCACTGGAAGAGATTGCTCATACAGCCACGTTATTTAAAATGAAGGGTTATAACAAGGTCAGCCCATTCTTTGTCCCAAAGATTTTAGTCCATATGGCAGCAGGCCAGATCAGCATTAAATGCCAACTGAAAGGGCCGAATCATGCCGTGTCAACTGCTCGTACCACAGGTGCACATGCCATTGGACTCCTTTAGATTTATTGCTGCTGGTGATGCTGATGTCACGTTGGCTGGAGGGACTGAGGTCCTTTGTCCTTGGCTGGATTTGTGAGAGCCCGAGTTTTAACTCAATCCCTAAAATGGCCTGTCGACCATTTGATTCACAGAGAGAAGGGTTTGTAATGGGAGAGGGTGCTGCTGTGCTGGTCTTGGAAGAGTATGAACACGCTATACAAAGAGGTGCTAGGATCTGTGCAGATGTTTTAGGTTATGGACTGTCTGGTGATGCTTGCCACATAACAGCACCTAATCCAGAGGGAGATGGTGCATTCAGGCAAGAACTCTGTGTTGATTACAATGGCTACTTCACATGTTAATTATAGTGGGTAGATGTGGTTCTGTTATTGTATGCTTTTCCTAGAGAAATGCTGTCCAGTCTTGAATTAATATTCCAAAAGCCTGAAAACTTAATCTGAAAAATGAAAGCTTCTGGTAAGACTTTGCTCCAGTTTTTTAATTTTTTTTTAAAAGTAAGATGGTGAAGGCCTGTTCTGGCTAGAATAGTACCCTTTGCAGAATTCCAAAAACTTTCTCTATGCAAAGATATTTTGTGTTTGGTGCCTACAGCTGTTCACACAAATAAGTCTCAATGGAGACCTCTTTTTTAAGATTTTTGTGGTACGATAGAACCTTTTCAAGTTCTCCTTCGCTCTTTGTCCATAGAGAAGTGAGACCTCACTGCCAAATCAGGTCTTGTCATTTGTTGTGGTCTGAGAGGGGAATAGTGTACCTTAAGAAATCCCAAGTCATGAAACCTGTAGAGCACTTGGAGGATCTGGTTTGTTAAAATAATTATCATACATGTAATTAGTGTTGATTGTGAATGTTTTTATTTAGAAAAGACTTCAGTTCTTCTTAAGAAAAGTATTTACATCATGTGCCGGTGCCACAATCATGTTTAAATACATTCTGATACAGCTAAGAGTGTTAGTGAAGGGGTGTAGAAGAAATGCACTTCATTACTGTCTAGTGAGATGGTAAAGCTTCATCGTTGTTAATCCCATCAAAAACAGTTCACAAGTAGATGATACTCATCTAATCTTTAATCTTCATCATTGACCTAATTAAATTGTCAGTTAAGCTACATGTATAAGTGTAAGTACTGTTTGTGAGCTTTGTGGAGGCTGAATATTATTGCTGACATTGGAATCTTTAGTAAAAATTTAGTTTGCTTTATTCTGAATGTGTGTGAATATTTAATAACAAAATTCAGTATATCACTACACAAATAGGTGCTACTTCTGCACGGTATTGTAAAGACTGTTTGCATCTTTATTGGATTAACAGATTTTCCAAGAAGTGTTACATAACAGATTTCCCTCTATGCTATTGGACTCTATTTAATTGTTCTGCAGACTTAGGTGTGAGTTGAGTAATCAGGAATGTCTTATCTCAGATTTTCAGTTTTGTTTACCCTTGAGATGATATGCCAGTATATTGCAACAGAATTTGTGTATATTTTATGATTGCAGTAGCATATAAATTAAATTCACAGTGGGAAGCAGCTGAAAGTTAATCTTGGTAGCTCTAAAATGTTGAGCCTTTCCACTCCAGAGATAATACATTTCAATACAGTCTTCAGTATTTCATTACTGCAGTGGTGTATGGATTAAATATGAAATGTATATGCTTCTCTTACTTTTTTTTTTCTATAGGAATTTTATTTGCCACATCAAAAAGTTCAGGGGAATATATTTTTTGACATCTTCTAGTTGCTACTTCACTTGGAGTCTAATACATGTGTTGGAATAAACCTGCCAGAAAGGATATGCAAAGCTAGGCTCAGAAGTGTGGATATAAAGTGTGTTCTACACAATTAATCTGTTATCTCCTTAAGTAAATATGTTCTCTGCAGCTGACATATTTAACTAAATTAATGTATCTGTTCCCAATATTTTTGGCCTCAATGTTGGCTTACTGTGTAGTGACAGCATCCGTGTCCTCTAACCTAAGCTAGGCAGAATGCTTCTAAGGATAGAAGGCTGTGTTGGAGACATTTGAATTTATCCAGCAACCTGTGCTATCTTAGTTTTGCGTTTCTTTTGAAATTTATGAAAAATAAGTAAATAAAAAAGAGCCAGTGTCCCTTTGCTCAGAATGACTTTGTTAAGCTTTATGTGCAAGGAGATGTGTAATTCAGCCCCTTCTTTCTGTGGGAAATCTGTGAGAATATCACAGCATGGAGCTGTGTCAATCTTTCTGTGATTTTTATGAAAGACTTGCTTTATAGAGGCAGTCACAGTCCAGAGGTCACCAGGAGTCAAAATGGAATATCAAGTGTCAGAGTAGAAAAGTGTAACTTCCAGCAAATTTAATTTTATTTATAAGAATTGGTGCTATATCCTTGCTGCTGCAGGGCTGCAGACATCTTCTGACTTGTGGAAAACATGCAAGAGATGCTCACGAGGAGGATGATTGCAGAATTTTCTTTCCCAATGTTTTTGTTTGATACAGCAATTTTTATTCCTAATTCCTTAATAATGTAAATATGGGGGGAAATAAAATACAAAAACTAGGCTATCATCTTTTCACTTACAGTGGGAAGGGGATTTCTTGGACCATTGTACTGAAAACTACATTTTGCTGTGTTGCTATGCTAGAGAAATGGAGGGAACTTAAATTTTTGTAATAATTTCAGGCAGTTATTTCCTTCTCAAACGTTTTAAAATTATGAATTGAAAAGGGTCTTTGTTATATTAATGTAGTCTGTAGACATTGTTTGTTATAGCTTCTTTCTTTGTTTTTTTTTTTTTTCTGACTGTGGAAATTTTAGCAGCAATTCTGCTTTTGCAGAGCGCTTCACTGCTACTTTCCCCAGTGGCTAAATACAGATTCTAGTGTGTTTAGTGAGATGAATCCATCTCTTGTCATTTACAATGCTGGTAAAGTACATCATGCAGATTTTCACATTTGATCAACATTTTCAAATACCCTATACTTTTGCTTTTGGTTTGTACTTAACATGTTAGTGCCAAAACTATGATGGAAAAACCAGCATTCTGACTTTTTTTTTCCCCTTAGGTGTATGTCTGCAGCAATAAAAGATTCTGGGATCAAACCTGAAGACATAACATATGTCAATGCACATGCAATTTCTTCACCTCTAGGAGATGCTGCTGAGAATCAAGCGATCAAGAGACTTTTTAAAGATCACTCCCATAATATTGCAGCGTCCTCAACAAAAGGAACAACAGGACATCTCTTGGGAGCTGCAGGAGCTATTGGAGCGGCTTTTACTGCACTGTCCTGTTACCAAGGAATTTTGCCACCTACTCTGAACTTAGAGAAAGTAGAGGCAGAGTTTGATCTTAATTATGTTCCCTTAATAGCTCAGGAGTGGAAAACTGAAAACGGGCGTATAGCACTCACCGATTCATTTGGCTTTGGTGGCACTAATGCAACTTTGTGCTTTGCGAGTGTGTAACTTATGCTGTGCGTATGGTGAAAAATGGCACGGACAACGATTTTTTGCACTGCTGCCCTTGCTGTGTACTCTGATCTTTTCTTGGCTTTGAGAATCACTCATTTCATACATCAAAACTTTATTCACCCTAACATCACTAATTCTTCTAGAAAGAGGGATTTTCTTTTACACATTTTAATAAAAGTAAATAAAAGACCCATTCTTTGTGTGGTGAAGAAGTTTTTGTTAATGACTAGAAGAGGACACATTGATCATTCTGTGTTTCTACTAAATTGCTCAGAAACGTTTATGCAAAAGGGAGGCTCCACAGTCATGACATGATGACTTACTGTGTGATGATACAAGGTTTATCACTGAGCTGCCCTTTCTTAGCCTATTCTATTTATAATTCTGCCTTTTTCCTCATTGTAGGTTGTTTCAAATATCTTAGACTTACGCACATTATTCCACACAGATGACGTTCAGCAGACAGTAGTATAGGTGTTCATTAAGATTTCTGACAGTGGCTCATTTTCTTTTCAGCTTTATTCATTGCCATACATTGTGTTACCTCATTAGCCATGGCATGGCGTGGTAACAATGAAGTATGCATACAGCATGGCCTACACACCTCCCATGTGGCACAGGGATAGAATTAGTAGGTGATAACCTGATTTGTTCTGAAGTTTTGGACAACAATAGAAAGATATTCAATATAGTATTGAGGATTTAAAAAAGAGCTACATTGAAAAGACTTGAAACTCATGGTTCCTCTATAAAACACAAAAATGGAACTAGCCAAACGTGGAAAAACAATCTTTTAGCACACACAAATAAATAAGGCATATGCAAGAGAGGATGAGAAAGGGGAAGAAAGGGGAAGAAAGAGAACAAGAAATTGAAATCATACCTGCTGACATGCTGATCATGGTTGAAGTTGTCTCTTGCAAGGAACAAGTGAAAAACTGGCTCTTCCTTTGGGCACCCCTGAGCATCTTCCCCAATCTGTTATCGATTGATAACAGATGCGAGTGAAGTCAGACATCTGTACTGGTGAGTTATTTTTTTAAAAGACTTTTTCAAAAAGAAAACTTGTGAAATGTCAGTCTTAGTGTTTGACCTGTATAAGCGGAGGCAAAGTAAGTCTGGGTTTAAAATGAAGTAAATATAAAGTAGCTATACTATAAGTAAATTTAATTCTGGAAGGAGATTACTAATGGGCTATCACAAGGCTTAGCAGTACCCTAAAACTTCATTATTTATACAAATGGTGTGAATGCTGATACGGAACACTGTAATTTTTTGCATTTGCTGTCTTCACTGAAAAGAATGTTAAAGAGTATGATGAGGAAAATGCAGTCAGAGAATGATTAAGACTCTTTGAGAAGCTGAGCTCATACAGAACAATGCAGTCCAAAATAGATTAATGAGTAATAAGCTTGAAAGTAAAATAATATACTACCAAAGGGAAAATGCAAAAGTGTACAAGCTAGAGAGTATGGGAATTTACTATCACGAAAAATACCTAGAAACCTCTTAACTTGTGATAACTAATAGTAGCAGTATAATGAATGAGAATCTGGATTGCATGCAATATGAAAGGCAGAGTATAAAATTCAGTATTACTCCCTGCAAATTATATGCAAAAAGGAGTTGATGTAAACAAATCAGCCTCTAGGAGAGAGCTGGCAGCAGGGTTGTGAATTTGGATGAAATCATCCAGGGAGCTTCTTTTGGAGTTAATATTTTTTCAGATAATTGCAATCCAGAATGGAACATGGGAAGACTAGATAAGGGTGTGTTATTGTGGACCCGAAGTACAGTTGAAACTCATCCAATGTTCTTACATAGCTGTAGACCTGTAATTAATACTGCGACAGAGAGAGATGCTTCTCTTTATCTATGATGGCAGAGATCGTGGCCCCAAGAGTGTTGGATGCAGACTGTTGTGTACCAACCATGAAAAGACAGATTATATTGTCATGCAGAAAAATGAAACACAAACTGAAATGATTAAAAGATCTTTCTTCTCACTTCAGCCCATTGCAATTTAATCATCTGCTGCAGGTAACCTTTAAACCATGAAAGCTTGTGAAAATATTTATTTTAGGTGTTTTGATTATGGATAATATTAACAGGCCTAGATGCAATAGTAAGCAGTGTGCCCTGTAGGGAATTAAGATTTAAAAAATATAGAAATGAATAGAGCCAAAGTTTAACCCCCATCTATCTCAATTTTCTTTTTATAGGTTTCATTTTTATGTATTCGTTGGGAGTCATCTATTTTTGTCACATACCATACTGAGCTGATCAGGGACTACTGGATATTTCTATAAAAATCATATAGGTTCTTCAGTTTAATCAGCCTAGTTTGGCTCATCCAAGATGAGTAGTAATTCTGTATATATCACATTTTAGGAATATACCTTTATTCCCAATTTATTTTTTTTTTCGAGAAGAAGATGACGTTCCAGTTTGATTTCTAAAGCTAGCATCAGCAACAGAAAAAAAAAAAAAGGATGAAGGCAGTTTTATAACCTAAGCAAAATGTGTAATAGTTTCTGCCTGTGCAGTAGACACCGTTCCAACTTTCGTAACAATGATGATTAACATAAGCTTTCTAGAAAACCTTAACTTGCTAGAAAGCCAGTTTCCTACCCAACTGTAAATAAATATGCCAATATCAATTGTTTATAGTTAGTACCTCTGTGAAGGAGGCACTATAAAGTTAGTACGACAGCTAACATACAAGAGCACCATACTGGAAGCATATAAGGCTATCGCAGTCCCAAGATCTCTAGCAAAATATGTTAATAGCAGTGAAGTGAAATGAAATAGTAATAAGAGGGCTTGAAAAAGTACCTATGTTCATAAAATAGGAGCTATAATTGAAAAAGAGAAGAATATGTTTAATGTGGGTCTCGTAGTTCTCCTAGGGTGCCATAAAGCAGATCAGATGTTAAATAGCCGGGCATCCAGCTGTTAGTTAATACTGTTCTGTAGTTTCCCTTTTTTGTCACTGTCAGGATCTTGGTGTTTAATGTTACTGCTGTAAGCAGTATCAGTTGTTTCATGTCTAATGGACTGTTTCCTGGAGTTCAGAATGCCAGCAAGCGTGCTCTGGCCTGAAGAAAGACATGAGTTTTCCTGGGAGTTAATTTAGAAGGTAATTCTCATAATCTTTTGAGCTTGATGAAAGAAATGAAGAAAAAAAGCATATGGGTTGGTGACATTTGGCTTGATGGATGGAATATTTGTAGCCAGTAAGTTCTGAAAGAGTTTCAGAAAAGAATAATTCTACCTGCTGATTATTATTTTTTTTTAAAGGAGCTGTTAAAAATTCTGTTTTTTTTTTCCCTGTGGACTTTTTTCCAGAAATGGTGCCTATAGCCTAGGGAGGCTTACATGCACCATAGTATCATCTATCTGTATTGTGAACTTTTTTGAATGCTGTCTTGAATCACCTAGGAATGCTCAGGAAATTTCTTAAATCAATGGTGGAAATTCTCTCAGGCCTTGGGAAAATTGATTATTTGGATATCAGAACCAGCAGGTTCAGCTAACTTCTCTAAGCTTGGTGACCACCCTCAGGCCTTTGCCTGTGTGCAGAACCCCAGGCCAGAACAGCTGATGTTACACTTTGCTGGTGCTGATCTAATAAACCTTGATCTGCACCCAGGCCAGAGTGTATAAAGAGAAATACTGCAGGCAGCACTACACCAAAACCAGTGTCTGGATCCAGGCTTGTGCCAGCGCTGCCCTTTAGCCCTTTACACATCATAAAATGTCTAGATGCTTGCATCCATTAACTCATCCCATTGACAGGCCTCGTCTCAGCTGTGTTTATTGATATCGATAGACATGGAATGACAGAATGACTCCTCTTGGATGGAAGAAATTGTCATAGCTGTGCTGGTACTGGGAGGTGGAGAGGACACTGGGTAACCATGAAGTCCCTGCTCATTCACTCAGCTGAATGCATGTCAGTCACATGTGTAAGTTTGTGTTGGGGTGTGGGAGACGGAATCAAAAGAAAGGTGTCCCATAGATCATGTGTCATGCAAAGGAAGGCGATAGTGAGTTTGGGCAGATGGGAACATTGCCTCACATGAGAGAGAAGAGGAATGAAGGGACACATGAAAGACTCTCACAGACAGGAAGATGGGGAGAGGTAGGAAGATACACAGAGTATCCACAGTAGGTATAAATGATGGAGCCCAGAGGACCTGTAGTAGTGAAGGACTTCCCAAGATAGAATTAGAGCAAGTGTAATCAGAAAATTTGTTCTGGGCACGTTTATCTGAACAAGGTGATGTCTGGGAGCAGAAAGTTTGCCAGCTATAGGAGGATTTCCATGTTTTGGGGTTTTTTTTGTTTGTATTCTAGTGCATAAAGCAGAATTAAAATCATACTGTTTTCTCCTCATAATCCCAGTTTAACATTATTTCTCTCCATTGTGTAGAGATAAAGTTTAGGTGTCAGTAGGAGACTGAAAGATCTGTCAGATCTAGAAATACGATTCTGGAAGTATTGTTCTCTACCTCATGTTCCATCCATTAGATCTCACTGTCTGGCCCATTGGCTTTTCTGAGCAGAAGCTCAATACATGTAAATTGAAACTGGTTTATAAGGATATACAATAATTTTCTTAATTTGGATAAAACAGAGTCTGATCTAGTCTGATCTAGTCTGATCTAGTCTGATCTAGTCTGATCTGCATCACATAAATCAACTTTTTTTTTAGCATACCTTTAAATTAGCTGCTAGGTGGGGGATGTTACTGATTTTCCCTCGCTGTGTCAGAACATGAGGAAATCACCTCTGTCCCCATTTGGAAAACGAGAACCTTTGTCGTGGTTGAAAGGCAGGTTTTGTCAGTGCTTTCTGCATATTGTAGTGTCTTCCATTTGTTCTAACTTTTTGTGTAATGTGGGTGAATTACTGGTAACACATGACCTTCTCAGCAGAGTATGTGGGGGTGGAGTTTGTAAGTACAGCTTTCATTGACTTTCTTTCAATAACTAGGAGAGGAAATTACCTCTGCTTGAAGGTTTTGGATTAATTTAGGGCATTTAAAAAAGAAAAAATAAAATAAACCCAGAAGTGCCAGAAGAACCAGATTCCTGAAACTGTTAGCAAATTGTACAGGGAGTCTACTACTCCCCGTAGAACAAAGTCAAGGAGCAGTAGTTTTTCGATTCACATCTGGTTTATAGACGTTGTTGTAATTCAGCAATGCAAGGTGGAATGAGAGTAGAGGACATTTTTGTTCTGTGTTAGGCGGCTTGAATGTGTGTGGAAACGTGTGCTCAGAATGACAGTTCCTGAAGCCCTTGAAAATAATGGAGCATGCTCCCCCAGAGGCAACAGTAATATCCAACAAACTAGGTGAAGCTACTGCTGGATGCATTTGGGATTCATTGGATGCATTGTCATGCTTATAATGGGAGCAAATAATTTGGCCTTTATTCAATTATTTAGTCTTTGTTCCTCCTATGACTGACAATGAGGGTGCTGGTTGCAGTGACTGTGTTTTCAATGAGTCTGTCTGTCTGTTGGGAAATGGACTAACAAAAAAGATCTTGCTCCCATGGATCATCTTGCCTGAAATAATTATGCTTTCTGAAGACCTTAGGTGTATTTACTATTTAGATCTTTGCATTTTACAGGGCTCCAAGGAAGAACGTAGACTTGGTCACCATATCACTGGGTCATTCTCATTTCTGTACTGAAAGATTTGTTCCTGGTCTGCTGACACTGTGAAATAACACTGTCCTCTTTTGAAATGGCTGAAAAAGAAAGCATTGTGGTTTACACTGTATTTGTGAGCCCAGGGTTTACCATCTGACAGCCAGGTTCATTTGCCAGCACACAGATCTGTATTGGGATGTTATGGATTCCAGTCCTGCACTGGACTCAAGCAGTCAGCACTTCATGGGGAATGCTATAGTGTGGCTTTAGAAAGAGGTGTGCTTTGGGATTTCTGGAAACAAGTTTAATTTCTCTCCAACTTAACTCCAGTAGGTCTCCAAAGGAAACCTTAAAAATCCCTGCCCTTAAAGAGCATGTCCTTGGTTTTCTGGCTACACTCAGTAGAACAAACTCTGGGGGCATTTCCACTGCATGTGCGCTTGAAGAGAAGGGCTTATAAGGGTGTTTGCATCTGTGACACCTAGTGACTGAATGACTGCATCAGAACAGTTTCAGATCACCTAAAGCCTGTTCCCTGTGCCATGTGGTGCCTGGAGAGCTGCTCCTACTGAGACTATTTTAAAACATTTCCAGCAATTTTAGTTATGAATGATATTAAACCTGTAAAACCATCACCAACTGTTGATCCTATGGGAGGAAAGCAAGACTTGCTCCAAGTTGCTTCTTTTCAAAGTAGATATTTTTGCCCAGAGTGCTACTGTTTTTCCATCTCTAATAAATGACACCAGGGGGCCAGTGCAGAGATATCAGAAACAACAGAAGAGCATCTTCTGAACCTGGGCAAAACCGGTAAGCCTCTACCTACTGAGAATGGCCACTCCTGCTCTCCAAGTGTACATCAAACTCAGTTGGGCTTCCCCTGTTAGCCTTAGGATTAAAATTAGGGTTTGACTAAGAGCCTGTCCATATGAGTAATTTTGCAGAAGACCCTTTTTTTCTGTCTCAGAAGCTGGACCCTTTTCCCCAGTGTCCCGCCATGGTTACTCCCGAGCAGAGAAAATCGTGGGCAAAATCAGGATGACCACATGGTGTCAGCAAAATCTCAGTTATCTGTGGAGCTCTGCCACCCACAGTCAGCTCAATGCTTGCCCTTAGTCATCGCTTTGCTTTTCAAACCACCACCCAGCTATTACAGAAGACTAGAGCAGGCAAAGGAGGAAAGACTCTAAACACACTTAATCCAGCCGTTGTTTTTTTCCTTAATAAAGCTCATTTGAGTTCCTCTGTGTGAATAAAAAAATCAGGTTTGGACTGACTAGCTAAAGTACTTTGGAGGACTTTGGAAGGGTCAGCAGCTCCGTGAAGATATTACAGCATCAGACAGGAGAAGCACAGGCAGAGCAGCAAAGAGGGGAAATTATGTTTCGTAAACAGTATAGCCATACACAAGGCTGAAAGGAAGGAATCATGAGATTAAAGGAAAATAAAGTGTTTTAAGATGCTTTAGTGCCTGGATGTCTTTGCTGAGACGGAGAGGTCCCTGTTGGCTCTAGTCCTGAACGGAACATGAAGTTTGAAAATAGAAATATACTGGGGGGGTAGGTCAATATTTGTTGTGACTCAGGTTTCTTGTTTTATAACTTCTTCATAAGTGTCTTAGGACAGTCAATTGGAAATGAATAGTGTCAGCTTAAGAGTTCTACTTAACCAGATATTGAATGTGACTGAGCTGTTGCTTCTGCTCTTGACCCTTTTCTTCTCCATCTCCATCTCCATCTCCATCTCCATCTCCATCTCCATCTCCATCTCCATCTCCATCTCCTTGCACCTCTGTTCTGCATGGAGTGTCCTACAAAGCTGAAAGCAAGGAACAGTCTCCTGGGAACCATTTAGAAAGAAATTCCTAAATTGCATTCATAGGCAAATGATAACATTTATTGCACAGTACTTGTTTAGAGGAAATAGGAAAGAGAAGAAAAGATATACACCCAAAGAAATAATAATAATAATAATAAAGCAGTCATTGTTCCTGCTTCATGAGAGCTTTTAATGGACCAAGTAAAATATACCTCCAAAAATGTCAGGAATTTGGCCCAAAGATAATTTAAGTGTTTGAAACAATCCTAGAACTGCTTAGATGGCAGAGGGCGATACTTGCTTCCATGGTTTCTTTAATACAAGTGCCAGGCTCCAAGAGCAGCTCCTTCCTGGCTGTAGAGCTCAGGGCCAGGTCAGAGCTGGTGTTGTGGGGGCTGCCTTGTCCCACTGGAGAGGCTCCAGAACTGACCCTTGCCTGTAGGAGCTGCTTTTGAGTGAGGCCATAGTACTTGGCCATCCCAGAGCTGCAGCTCTGCCACACTGCAGCCAGGCTTTGGCCCAGACATGGGCACTCTGGTCTTGACCCAGGTCTCAAACCATACCCCCTCAAATAAGAGTCCGGATTGCCTGACCTGGTAGAGATACCACTTCCAAAAGTGCGGCAGCACCCTGAGGGAGGTCGTTCTCCCAGAGAGTCCATGGACAATGCTGGCTGCTTGTCATGAAGTGTGCATCATACGGGACAACACTCAAAAGTGGGTGAATATCCCTGGGCTGATTCACAGTTGCCTAAGATGGTGCTGTTAGAACAGCCAGCGCCACTCAACACCTGCATGTTAGGAGTATCAGGGAGATCACTGTAGTAAGGCTTTCATGGCCAAAAGGTCAAATCTCACCTTCACTAAGTTACAAAACTCCTGTTGCCTTCAGTGGGCATAAGGCTGTCAGCCTGCTCAAGAGCTCCAGTGCTCTTAGAAACCAGTCTGTTACTGCAGGTCTAAGTGTTTGTTCAGTGACTTGCATTTCAGAGAAAAAAAAATGTCAGTTAAGAAAGCAAAGTAGTGGGGCTTTTTTTTGTTTTTTTCTTCCAGAAATACCTGACACATAACCTGAACCACTCTCCTCGGTGCTAATACAGGAAACAATATGCCCAGAACACAAGGATAGCTTTTTATCAACTCTAAGCTCCAATCAACCCTTTGAATACCTTTGCATATGCTTATATATGTTAGGGCCCTATGGGCACCTGTAGGCTGCGATTGCCTTGAGTGCCCCCAGCTGGGACTCCCACCCACAGAGTCACTGCCCAGGAGCCCATTTATGCTCAGACAGCACCTAGGCCTGGTTTGAAGCAGGTGATGTGAATATAAGCGTGTTTCCATTCCAGTCCCCACGTCTCCCCGAGATGCTGTATGTACAGCCTGCATTAGTAATATAGTTCAACTTGTTTCTTGGCCTTTGACTGATGATCACCAGATAGTTGATGGGTCCTGTTGCTGATCATAAAAATAGCAGATGTAATCAGGGAGACAAGCAAATTCATGCTAAGAGGCTGGCTTCACTCTACGGGTAGATAAAGTAATTTATAATGAGGTAATCATGTTATCTGCAATTTCAAATAGTCCTGGTGAATAAAAGAAGACCTGGTCTTAGCCCTCACCTGTATTCAGTTATTCTCTTCAGGTCTTTAATGGGCAGGCTGTGTCTTAGGAAAGTGTTAGCAGTTGTATCAGTTTCTGCATTTCATTAAGAATGTAATTTATTTTGGAATAGTGCCAAAGGACCCAGAATGAGGTCAAGACTGCTGTGCTAGGTGCTGAACACATATTCCTTTTCCCAAGATCTAAGAAATTGGTACTGATCAAGAAGCTGTTCAGAAGATGAGATAGCAATCGCTCTAACTGTGCTATTGACTCTTTTCAAAGTAATTAAGTCTCTAACCCCAGAAAGAAAATGTCAACAGGACCTTCAAAATTTCTCTATTCTACCCTGGAGGGTTAGAACGAAATTTAAAATAGTGGATGTTGCCCACCAAGATCACTTTAGGATATTTGCTCCTTTGGGTTTTGCTGGTGCTTAGGCTCTGAAGTTTACAGACAACTTGGAAATACATGTTGAATTGAGTCTTTGGAATTACAATTACTTGTCTGTAGGTTTTTCCATCATTATCAAATGCATAGGGTTTGCGCCTGCAAGTAAAAAAAAAATAAATAGCTCATTCCCAGTATTTATTTAAACAGAAACTCACTATAACAGATGGAGGTTTCCAAGATCATTTTAGTGATAGATTCTTTACTTATTAGTGAGCTGTTAAATAAATTATTTACCAGATACACAACTCAGAAATACTTGCTGAAGGAAACATCATTAACCTTTTTGCTCTGATTCAAGAGGCCAGGGAAATAAAGACAGTGAAGGAGATTGTCATCAAGATGCATGGACTGGAGCAAAGTACTGATTAAATAGGGATCCTAATAGTAGAATCTGGAAAAATTTTATTTCCTATAATCTGCTTTTTATTTATGATGGGTTTTTGTTTTAATTCCGTGCTTTGTGATAGCTAGGCTGTTACTGAGAGAAAACAGAAGTGCAGGTACTGAACAAAGATTGAAACCTGAACAGACAACCACAGAAGGACCCAAGTAGAATGAGAATTCAGAAGCTGGTCTTGAATACATTCTATCATTGTACTATTCAGCCCTCCAGGTAATATAAGGGACTGCTGCAACATGACACTAGCTCTCTCCTCTTTCAGAGGAGTGAGGTTTTTTAAAAGCTTAAAAATGATCTCTTAGTTTAAAAATTATACTTCTAGTTAGAACAACATGGCATTAGCTGAATAATGAGACAGTCAGACAGGTTTACCCCATTTCATCCAGATTTATCCCTGACATTAAAAATGATCTATCAGACCTAAACCAAAAATAATTCTAGAAAGTTCAACCAATAATATAAACCTGTATGTGTATTTTTTTCCTGTATTTACCTTCCTTCAGATCAACCACATGCTTCAATAGATTCACCTCCATGTAATACATAGAAAATTGAGGCATATAATGGTCAAGAGCGAGACCTTTTGCACCTACCTCCAAAATGATTTCTTTCTGACATTACCTATTGAATGGTTAAAAAATTTGAAATGGAATCTGACTCTCCTGCTCCACACAACGGTTCTGAATTCAGTACCAATGAATTGATTTCCATGCAGCATGTTCTCCTAGAGTATAACTTTGGAGGTCTTAGTTGAGCACTTCCAAGACCTCTGATGGGATATGTCAGGAAGGGAAAGAACAACATCAGTTGCAATGGGGAAATATTGCTATTTGTTCTCTTATGCACTGAAATTTGCACTTTTAAGAGGAGCATATACAAAACTGTTGTTAGTCCCCAGCAGTATTCTTCCCTGATCTGTTTACTGTCTGAACTCACTGTTTCAGAGCATGGTGTGTTGTCATGACGGCACTGTAGACTCTCTCTGGTGCAACAACTGTTATTCTGTAATGCTACCAATTTCTGGTCTTCTCTTGTAATCTGAGGATTTTTCCTTATTTCTCTGAGCGTTTCTTTCTGTAGCAATGATAGTCACAAATATTTCATATCGAAGAGATTTTAAGCTATTAGGACTAGCTAATGATAGCACTATAAAACACATTAAGTGAATTAGAGGCATATAAATTATTGACCAGATACTGGCAAACTGTAGTTAGTAGAATACTCCAACCTCAATGCCTGTGATTACTGCATTAGATCAACAGTGTTTACTATCCTGGTCTCTGGTCTTAGCTCTTGTGCTTTATCATTATTGTTATCCTATTGCCATCTAATACTAATATAGCTCAATGGTAGGCATGAGGTACTAGTAACTTCATTCTACCGGTAGCATAGTGTACATAGGACTTGAGGGCCGGAACAGCAGATGACCAAATAAGAATTTCTCAACTCGTGTTTGTCACATTACCACTGTTTTGCTGCTTGTATGTTGTTTTATAGGCACTTGTTTCAGGAGATTCAGAGAGTTTTCACTGTCTTGTGGAAGGTGTGTTCTAACAAGTGACTTTTTAAAAGAGAATTTTTCTTGACTGACCCATTTAAAAGAAAGAACACAGAAAGGCAAAGCAGGTATTGTGGGAAAGCAAAGGGAGTTAGTGAAGAACAATATTAGCAGAGAATAACTTGAATGCTGAATTGCTTCAGCCCTTGAGAACAAGAAATGAAATGCATTACAAAGGGCAAAGAGTAGATTTTGCTTTTGTCCAGGAAGTTTATGGAATCCTTACTCTTATGAAGTGTAGGCAGTATATTAATGACCTCTGCAGTCTGTCTGGAGGTCTCATGTTAGGCTTTAGCCACTTCAGTGGGTGCCTGAGTGGATTTTCTAAACCTGGACTTGAGCTATGTGGTCTTTTACAGGTCTTAATTACAGAAGACAATGGCACCATTTCACAGGGTCTCCTAGTGTAGCTATTTCCGTGTTTGGCCAAAGTTGCATTTGGCAGCTGATTAGTTAAGCAGGGGGCTGATAAACCTTGGTTTGCCTGCTTCCCCCGTTTGAGGCTGTGTCCCAAACAGCTGGCAGATGTTGGTTCCACCTCATCCCGTGACTAGACCATTTTGCTATGTGCTTACAGAAATTGCATTCAGCCAGAACTTCTTGTTCAATTGTATAGGTACAGTAACTGTGGCAAGGATATAATGGTGTGCAAGACATAAAGCCTAGAAACTTGTATAAAATGCTGAACAAACACCATCATTTCAAGTGAATCCCCCCAGTGCTTAGTTCTTGCTTGGAATTATTCACAATATTTCAAATAGTTTCTTATTCTTCCTCCTCTCTGGTTATTTTTATCTAGATCCAGTCACCACCTGTGTTACCATGAACTTAATTCTTTGAGGTTTTCCTGCCAGCTTTATCTCTGATTTGAAGTAATTAATAATAATAACAACAAATAAGAACAATCACCTGAATTTTCCAAGTGCTTTTTCATGTTTTTCAAAATATTCATATTTCATCTTTTTTTAATTATTTTTATTTTTTTAATTCCTGCTACTGAAATACTGAACTTATTTTGAGCCATTTTGTTTGAAAGTTTTCAGGTTCTGTTTTTCCTCAAAAAGAAATAAAAAAATTAAAGCTGATCATTTTTCTTGGTGATTCTGTGTTGTATTTAATCCAGGCAGACTCAAGTAGTGCCAAAAAACCACAAGCAATAGAGCACTATTTCTAAACTGGTATGATCTAAAGATCAGAGGGCTTAATAGCCTTGCATCAAGATCATAATTCACTGAAATGTGGTGAATGGTTCAGAACATGAGAAGAATTTTCTCCTGTCTTCTTAGACCACATCACAATTGTGAGACTTATAAATGCTTTGACATAGTCACTGAGGTCTCTTTTGTATTAACACAGACTAGGGGTGCTTTCCAGTGAGTAGTTTCCATAGGGCTGGGATAGCTGATAAAAAGTGAGAATAAATATCCTGTGCAGAGGACTTGCAGATATGCTGGCTTGACAGAGCAAAAGAAAATGTGTATTTGTCTGAAAGTGAAAATTGAGAGACTATTTTTTTTTAAGTATGTATTCTGTGGAAAATGGTTTGTGTGAAGAATAATAATTGGCTGAGAGGCCTGGAATACTTCTGTGTGAATTAAGAGGATGTCTTGGCTGCTAATATTAAATGCATTTTGATGTCTCAAGTTCAAGTTGAAAAAGGAACATGAAGAATGACTTGGGAATGAGGCTATAGGTTAGGAACTGTCTCTTCTCTGGGGAATTACTCCAGAAAAAGTTCGCTGATAATGGTTAGATGGAAAAAAAAACCACCACCACCACCAAACTCAAACCAACAACACCCCAAAGCATTGGCAATGGCTCTTTGGCCATTCTCCTTTCCTATCTATCAAGGTTTCCAGAAATTTTCACTTTAGAATATGCACTAGAGATGAAGACCAAAGAGATGGCACTTCACCAAACCTTCTTATTTTATTTGTGTTCTTCATAATGATTGGTAATTAAAATCGGCTAGAACATTCATCTAGGATTAAGCTGGTATTTTAAGTTTCTTAAAAGATGTACATAATATACACCATGTTTACTTGTCCCATATTTTCTTGCATCCAGGTTCAGAACAGAAATCAAAATGCTGAATTACAAGACAGATTTTTTATAGTCTTCAAGATCAAGCAGGAAAGGAGATATTTTCTGATAGGTATCATGGAAAAAAAAAAAAGGTGAAATACAGAAGGGCATTGTGGAGCTAAGTTTTCTACATTTTAGTTTTGGAGGGAAAGGGAAAGACAGGTCTCAGACTTCCTCCGAACTGCTTTAGAGGAGTGTGTCCCCAGAGCTAGGATTGAAATGTCAGATTAATAGAATCAAAAAGCAAGTCTTTCTTGTCCTGTTTTCCTATTTTTAATGTCAGGCGTGCTTTGTAGCACTGTGTTATGTGAATGAAGTGTATGTTCACTAAAGTGATTGCAAGAATGGATAGGTTTACTAAAGGAAGTCATTCATGCTTTTTATTCCATGTGATAAAACCCCAAATGCATTGAAGCCCTCTTTTTCAGTCTGCATGCATATTACCTTCCCTTGAACTTTAGATATTCTTAGCTGCGTTACATGCATGACAATGAATCTACATATTATGCAACAGGTTTAAATTTAGCATGGCATGTTGGGAGGCATAAATTTCCCACAGACAAATGCAGCTTTGTATCTGCCAAACTGACACTAATAGCTGCCAATTATTGCACAAACAGATGTTGCTTGTGCAAAAAGGAAAAAAAAATATAATTGTAAAAATTTTCAGTGAGATCCTAGACCCACTGATATCAGTGGGAGTTTTGCTGCTGAGATTTTTCAAAAGCTGATGCTACCCTTCTATCATTTTTAAACAGATAATTAAATAGAGATTATATTTATCTGCTGAGATTTAATGTCAAATGCTTAATGTTATGTTTTTTCTCTGTGCAGTAGATGAAGTTTTTTGTACTTTTAACAGGCTTACCTGAAAAAAATAAAGCAAAATCTGTTTTATATTAAATGTGTTCCTTTCCAAAACTTAAAAAGGAGAGAAAGAACAGAGAAAATCAACATAAGGCTACAGAAGCTCAAAAAGCTAGAATTATAAAAATGACACAGATTAATTGCTACTCCTACCTCCAATCATGTCTTTTTTCTTATTTTTTTACTGGGCTTTATTTGATTTTTCAAACTGTGGATAAAATCCTGGTAAAACTGGTGAAATTCTCACTGCATTCAAATGTGCCGACATTACCATACTGTCATTTGTAATATTGCACTGGTTGTGTTATGCACTAACTGGAACCATTGGCTTACTTAAAAACAGTAAGTATATACTGATATTGGTGAAAGATTGTAAATTGGAGTGCCTGGAATTTGGTTTCTACAAAACTAAAACATTCAATAGGAAAATGTTGGTGGGCTGAAACATAACTCTTTTTTTTTTTTATTCCTGAGAAAATATTTTAATCCATTTATCAGTCTGCCTGAAGTGCTGTGGTGCCTTATGTAAAGGCATGTCTCTCCTCTTCACCATAGTCTGTCTTTTCTCTCTGTACACAACAAGGCAGTGTTCAGGTACTACTGTGTTCAGGTACTACATGCACCAAGGGAGTGTCATGACCAAAGCAGTCACAGGAGATACAGCCCAGTTGGATGGTCCAGGCTGTGAGACATGTCAGCTCCAGCTCCCTGGAGGCTTTGTGTGCAATAGAAGCATTTTAGGCTTGACCTCTGACAACATGTTTTGACATCTTGAGATCTGAAGGGAGGGTACAACTTCGCATTCAGCAAAACTTAGAAGTACTTTAAGATCTTATTCTGCCTTGAGATGGAAACAAATGCTTATGGATCAGAATTTCCTAGTGGAAGATAAATTGGAGTTTCTGATCATCAGGATTTTATAATGTTCTCAAGCAAAATAATTTTATTTTGGAAATAAAACTAAGTCATACTGTCTGACCCTACAATGTAGCTCATACTAATGAATCAACATTTGTTTATTTCTGGTTAGGCTTTATGTAATTCAAATGCATGTAACCTTGGGTTACTACTTTTAGTACCTTTTGGTGCTAAGCATTGTTCAAATGATTGCAGAAAATCTGTTTGCTTGTCCTTTCTGATTGTCATTCCTTACAAACAGATTATACCTGCAACTGACTTTAGATCTCATTTGTTCAATGAGCTGTTTTGACCTTGTTGCATGACTGCCATCCCACTCTGTCTTCTCTTGCCAAGCAACCTCTTACCACACTTTGCTCAAAATGTACTAGCCACCATTCTTTGCTTTTATGAGATTGTTCTTCTCATTCACAAATATACATTAAAAAAGTATAGTCAAAGATTTCTCATGGTTCTGTACTGTCTGTATGCTTGCAGGTCCTGTTGTGTCAAGCCTTGCTGGCATTTTCAAAATTTTGAGCTACAGATCTTACAGTCACTTTACTAGCTGTTTGTCCTCTTTCTTCTGGCTTGTGCTGTGTTAGGGTGAAGTGAGCAAGCTTCCTGCTTATCTCTAAAGAAAGTACTGAATATTTCAGTTCAGCCTCCCTACCGGCACTCTCATACTTTTCTTGGTCAGCTAGATTAACTTTGATTTAGCCTGGTACATTTTACAGATTTTTTACAGAGCTGTTTGGAGTTTTTAAGGATCTATGTGAAGAATATGCTTTTTTTTAAATAGAAAAATGGATTTTTTCATGAAGTTGTAACAACTCTGGCAATATATTTTTGGGTGGAGGTGAATCATGGAGGAAAAAATGTCATTTATTTCCTTTTTTGTAGAAAGTATGGTTCTTGTTGCACCAGACCTTTGGTTTTGACTCAGGCGGAACAGAAATACATGTCTAAATCTTGACAGGTGTTGGAAGGGGAACTGGCTCTTCCTCATGCTCCTGTTTTCATGCAGAATGTGAAGATGAACTACTAGCCTTCAACAGCATTATTTCTAATGCATGTAAGTTCAGCAGATACATCAGAAGTGTATTTGTTATTGGTCTTATTCACATGGAATTAAAAGCATTGTTTGATATCTGATGGGTAAGTTTTGCTGTGCATGTGCATTAGTTTTGTTTTCAGGAAAAGGTTGGTTAATCTCTGGAGTGTATCCTACAAACATAGTGAATGTCTGTGTGAGTCTTAAATAACCAGCAATTGAAATTTTTTGGCTCATGAGCACTAATTGGAAAGTGTACTGCCTCTGTCAGTTTGCTTCTATTTTTGGAAAGCTGTGAAATATCAGACTTGTACACCACATCAGCTTTATCAACTTCATGCTGTGCTGTTCAGTTTTATTTCCAATTGGAATGTAGCAATGTCTTGCAAACCACTGGAGCTGGAGATTAAGGATCTGATTTTCAGATGGTGGGGGTCTGACTGCATTTTAATGCTCATTTCACTTGAGGTATACACAACTATTTTCACAAGTTTGGCAATTTCCAGTTAGAGGAACTCAAACAGATTTGCAGATTTTGTTGGAACTGAAGCATCTCAGAGTAAAATAATACCAGGTTTTTAAGCATCTGTTTGTTCTCTGAGTAACGAGTGACTAAATGTCACAATCCATTGCTTTTCAATATCACAGAAGCCCTGGTGTGTTCAGTGCAAGGAATTAAGCAAGATTGGATAAATGAAATTTTTAAGGTTTTTGTATGCTTTGAGATAATTCACTTTATCTCTTTTTGTCAGTTTTCCATCCCTCAGGAAGGGGAGAAAGCAAAGAAAACAAATGGGTTTGGGAAGCTCCTGCCCTCTTTTTCTCCGGAGGAAAACATGGGGTTCTGCTGAGCAGGAAGATCTGAAAAACTTCCTTCCTCAAAGGGACGCCTTGGTATCTGCTTAGTGGTGGCAGCTGATAGTGCTGCTATTTGGCTGTTTGAGGGGGTTTGTTCAGGAGAAATGCAGTAGGATGACTTTGCAGTCATGATCCAAGCTTGAGGTCAAGAGTGATAGCATTGTGGTTGACGACCCTCTCTTCTCTTCCAACTGCTCCTTGGAGCTGATGGGTATACCTATAAGCATCACCTCAGATTAAAAGCTAAAGCTGAAAATTCATATACAGCAGCAACAGGAATGGACACAGAAATGGGGTGGTTTAGACAAGCCCCTTTTCTCCTGGAGTATCCCTGTTTGCTTCTGATGAGTGGGTAGGCTACCAAGTAAAGCAGCAGTTGTGTGTGAAATGCTGGCAGCTGTATATTAGTCTGGACCCTGGAACCATACCACTGTCATTCAGGTGCTGCTGAAATGGATTTATTTCACTGTATTATAAAGCAGTCGTACTTTCTCAGAAGGGTGACAGAGATATCTCCTTTTCCAGAGACTTGCCTCAATTATTTCTTTGTAGTTATGAGTAGACATTGCGTAGCATAATCCCACTTGAAGTATCATTTTCCCAGCCAAACTGCTACCTCAAAATCTACTTTTGTTTGGATATGATGTGGAATGAACTTTTTTTTTTTCTTCTTTTTATTTTTAAGTTTCCTTGGCAAACTGAAATAACTTACTTGCATGAGAAGAAACATTGTATTGTAGGACGCTAACATCTCATTTCTTAAGGAAAGTATGGACGTTCAGAAAGCTAAAGAGAAGGGAATGGTTCTACTTTCCTCTTTCTCCCAGTGGTTAGAGATGGCTATTCAGAACAGAGCTTTTCATGAACTTGAATCTTCACACAAATGATCACACACAGGATGTCAGGGGTTGGAAGGGACCTTGGAGGTCTTCGAGTCCAGCCCCCCTGCCAGAGCAGGATCATATAATCTAACACAGGTCACACAGGAACGTGTCCAGGTGGGTTTTGAAAATCTCCAGAGAAGGCAACTCCACAACATCTCTGGGCAGCCTGTTCCAGTGCTCTGTGACCCTTACAGTAAAGAAGTTCCTCATGTTAAGGTGGAACCTCCTGTGCTCCAGCTTACATCCATTCCCCCTTGTCCTATCACAGGGAACAAGTGAGAAGAGGCTGTCCCTTTCCTCTTGACACTCAGCCCTCATATATTTATAAACATTTATCAAATCCCTTCTCAGTCTTCTCTTCTCCAGACTAAAGACCCCTGGGTGTCTCAGCCTTTCTTAATAAGGCATGTGTTCCAGTCCCTTCATCATCCTTGTAGCCCTCCGTTGGACTCTCTCAAGCAGATCTTGAACCAGAGAGACCAGAACTGGATGCAATACTCCAGGTGAGGTCTCACCAGTGCAGAGAGGGGGAGCAGAACCTCCCTTGATCTGCTGGACACGCTCTTCTTAATGCACCCCAGGATACCACTGGCATTCGTGGCCACAAGGCCACATTGCTGTCCCACGGAGAACTTGTTGTCTACTGGGACTCCTAAGTCCTTCTCCAGAGGGCTGCTCTCCAGCAGATCACCTCCCAGTCTGTACTGGTGTACTTTATTATTCTTCCCCGGATGCAGGACTATCTTCCATCTCTTGTTTTATAACACTGTTCTAAATAATTGTGTGGAAATAGTCTTATCCCATCTTACAGTAGCTGTTCTAGTTGGTATTAATCAATGAATGTCCTTTGGGCAAAAGCAAGAAAGACTTCTGCTTCCTTATAGCAGAGCCTACAGTGAAGATCTGTCAGGTACTGGTGAATGTGCAATATTTACCATGATAGAATTTGTCTACTAGAATATGAAAATCTCTTAGTGATGCATGGAAAAACATGGGAGGAACATGAAATATGCATGAAGATTCTCTTCTATCATATAGACATTATGAGGGAATCTGAGTTAGTGAAACACACAAAAAGTATGGAAGCAATATTGAAAGTACTTTTTGGAGCCTTCCTTCTAATCTTCTTTCTATTAGAGAACTTCTTTGCAAATAAGCCAAAGATAATGAGCATGGGTTTTGGTAATGTTTTGTTTTTCATGTCTTCCATCATTAATTTAGAATGCTGAGCTGAAATCTTTATGGGCTTTTAGAAGGTAATTCACTTTGTCTTGTCTTGACTGGAGGATTTATATAGTTTTAAACACTGGGTTGTTTTTATATTTCCAATTAATTAGCATGTAAATAGACTTGCACAGTGTATTAGAAGACCCACAGTAGGGTCTGCAAAATCAGTCTTGAAAAACTGGTAAATCAGCTGAATTAAACTACGCATTAGAAGTGCCCTTTGCATGTTCATGATAAAATAATCTTAAATTACAAGGACATATACTGTCATAGGGGTTTTTAATCCTTTAGGACACAGTATAGACAGTGCTCATTTAGGACAGATTAATTTCACCTCAATTTAGCTGCCTACCAATTAGACATGTAGCTTAAGCCAGATGTCTAATTATCCTCTAAAGTCAAAGGAGAAATAGTCAGAACTACAGATGGGTATTCTTCCTGCTCATCTCTGAAGACCGTCTTGGGATGAGATGAGTCTCCCCTGGGGATGTCTGCATCTCTTCAGTGAGAACAGCTTCTACATGACTACATCAGAGCGGGCCTTTTACTCAGCTAAAATTAGGTGAGAGATATCCTGCCTTTAATGGGCAGCTATTTAATGTTGTTTTGCTGCCTCAGTGTTCAGTATGCAGGGCTTTATCTCCATGTTGGGTAACATCCTATTCAAACCCAGCTCTGAAGACAGAATTATTCATTTCTTCTGACCTTTTCTACAGCAGTTGTCAGTATTTTATCTGGGTGCTTCTCAAACCTGAGTTATTCTTATAATCACCTTGGGAGGTAAGGAGATAATATTACCCCCATTTTGTAGGCAACCTTTATTATTGGCATTTCCTTGGATTTTGAATATCTGACTTTGCAACTTCAATAATGTACCTTTTTTTAAAAAAAAAAAAAAAAATCAAAAAAAACCAGACCAAGTAAGAAAAAGCCAGTCATGACAATCAGGTGATAACATAGAATCATGTCTTAATTTCCCACTCATTTTCAGAGGCTCTCTGCTTGATGGGGTAGAC
This sequence comes from Chloroceryle amazona, assembly GCA_027560015.1. Taxonomy (NCBI): domain Eukaryota; kingdom Metazoa; phylum Chordata; class Aves; order Coraciiformes; family Cerylidae; genus Chloroceryle; species Chloroceryle amazona. Next base: position 25,957 of record JANHFX010006949.1, read on the forward strand.
TTCTTCAAAACTGCCATGTACTGATAGTAGTGCTGAAACACATCTTTGCAGTTTGGTGGGAGAAATATCCTAACTCTCACAGCCCACCTTGAAGGTGAAAAATGATAAGCAATAGTACCTCGTATTTCTCAGTTTTATCCAGGTTTTCTGTCATTAATCAGCAAACTTCAGGGTAAAAGGTATTATTCTAGTAAGGAAAAGAGTTAAGTATTGATAACAAAGTTAGGAGCACAGATCAGATGCTGAACTTGCCTAGCTCTCATGGAGACATTCTGAAGCACAGAAATGAATGACTCAGCTGCCACCCTGCAATTGGTAAATTAAGGGGATTTACTGTGCTGCAACTCAGCCTGTGAGGGTCAGATTAAGTTTGTTGGGAATGATTTCCACATGTAAATGGTTCTTGCTCAGAAGGGATAAAATTGCAGCCACAACCGGACCTTCTGTCCTGTAAAATTTGACAAATGCTGTAGTCTCAAAAGTTACTTCGCAGAAACTTAATGTTCTGGCTTTTTCCAGAGCTCTCACAAATACATTTCTGGAGCAGATGCTGAAGGGGGAATGTGACACTTAGAAAGCAGTTTCTTCAGCATGAAGATGCTGTCAGCTTTAGGGATCATTCTGGCTAACTTAGGAAAGTTAAAACAATTTAAATGACCCCTTATGTTAACAGATACAGGCAATAAGGGGATTAAACTATATTCCTTCACACCATAGGCAGTCTTAAAAAAAAAATTAAAAAATGAAGAAGGGTTGAACTCATGACCGTATTAAATAGGAGTTTTAACACTGACTGCATGTTGGTTCCCAAAATGAAATTATTATTGCACTGGGTTACAGTGAAAAGCTCCTGTGAGAATTCTAACTGGAGTCAGGATTTTACCTTTGGGACTGATTGTAGAGCATAAACTTGAAAATTACATTCAATACACTATTCTACTTGTTATTCTAAACAAGAGAAAGTTATCTGGGAAACCTTCCTCTTAAAGCAAGAAAAGTCCTCTGTTTTGTGTTTGATGCATGCAGCTGTTAGCTTGATTAAAGTTATATTTCTGCAATTCAGAAATGAAGAAAATATTTTTCTTGCTTCTAAGATATAAGTTTGGAATGCTTCAGACTGTGTTTGAGGGAATGCGAGGTTACTGAAATCACTCAGAGGACTTTTCTTGTATTCATTCATTTCTGGTTTCAATTTTCCATGTTGTTCCCCAAATATCTGTAACTATAGCTGACAGATTTCACTGGTCTTGATCAAAGGATCTTGCATGTTGTTTCCACACCTTCTGATGCTAAGAATTTTCTCTTAAAATTAAGTGTTCTTTAATGTTATGAACTCTTATGTTCTGTTATTAAGGATATATAAGAATTCATTTTAAGTCAGATAAGTCAGATATTTTCTTCAGAAATGCACACTGGAAATTAATCTGCTGTGAGCATTATAGTTCTTAAAAAAGTCTAATTGCATGTGCCTGCATGTATGAAAACATTAAGCTTTACAGAATCCCTAGAAAGCTTGTATTGCCAATGGCCCAGGAAATGGGCCATCATGGCCTTGAAATTCAGGCAAGGATTGATCTTTCCCTGTGTCTTTTTTATAATGATGGGAATCCTTATCAAGGATTATGAAGCTTTTTATTGTAAGACTATATAAACCCAGCTGCACATTCCATCCCTGAGGATGTCAAAAGGAACTAATTTTTTCATCTACCTTTTCTCCAAACTTAAACTTTTCATATAGATTGATGAAGCTGCTTACTTTCTTCTGCATTCCTCTTTTCCTGCATAATCCACATAACTTCTCCTGTGTGGACAGAAGATTCTCTGAGGGAGGTCAGAGTGACATAATTTCCTTCACCAGGATGCAGTGTAATATGTCCCTGCCTCTGGAAGATGTAGTGAAGTTTATAGTTAGTAAAGTGTGCTGGTAAATTTACTCAGACAGAACGTGGTTACAGTGGACCAGAAAGCAAAGAGCAAGACCAGTAATCTTTCACAAAGTGCTGTGTATTTAAAGATGAGAGGCCAAGACCTTCATTTTTCACTTTGTCAGCAGGTCTGGTTAGAATCTGTACATAAGTGCTTACCATTTTGGGGGAAAAATTGATCATTTTCACTACACAAATACACTCCAGATTGTCACACTTCATACTTCTAACTGGCATAATCACAGCTGATTTGTGTTGTCATCATTTACATGTCTGGAAGACAGGTAATTATCACAGCAAATTGACTGAAACAAAAAGCATTGCTATCTGCTTATGTAAAGAGGCAGAACTCTGTCTCATACGTAATTATTTTTCTTTTCCATGATCTACTGCATATCCATTTTACATGAACTGATAATCATGCATTAAATATGTATTCATTCTACTGGTTTAGTTTCATATAATTTTATATACATTTTAATGCATAGTATTTGAAAATATCTTCTGCCAAATTATGATACAGATTTTTTATTTTATTTTATTTTTTTAAGAACCAGGCATTCTGTTGGACTGTGGCTGTTAAATAAAATACAATGAAACAACAGTGTGAGGAACTACTGTTCCAGTAGTCTCTCAAGTGGCCAGTATGAGTTTCTTTGGAGTAGTTAAGACACCAAGGGTGGAGTATTAGACTTTACCTTGCTTAAGGATCAGCTGTCTTGAAGGACACTGCTGTCTTCTGCTTTAAAAGCAGAGGAAAATTTCTGTAATTTTATTTGGAAAAACACTTTCTCTCCTTCTTCATTATTAGTTTAATTCATTACAAAAGGAGCCTAAAAGGTTATGTAGTAAATTTGGTGATGTAGAAGACAGAAAAGGAATATACCACATTCCGTCCTTGAGGGCAATTGTGTTTTAGCTTATTCTAGACTTTTTAAGAGCATGCTTAAATGGGGAACTGCAGAGAAAGTGGTGGGAGAAAGTGGTGCCTTTTCCCTTACCTTGTAAATTCTGTTCCTCTTTGTCAGGAAACTGGATGGGTGAAACAATACACTAATTTACTTCAGTGTTTTATGTGTACCATCTTAGTGCTGGGATTATCAAAATGTTATTCCAACCACCAGATTTTGTACAACCAGAATTCTACTAATGGCCTTTTTAACAGAAGACAATTGTTTGGGTTTTTTTTCCTGAAGCAGTTCAACGGGAGGTCTGGTGTTTGAAGCTGACAGCAAGGAAAGAACACTTTGGTGAATCTTCATATATTGTCAAGAATATTTAGACATGAAGAAGTAGTTGTGTGTTTGTTTTTTGTTTGTTTTTGTTTGGTTGGTTTGTTTGTTTGGTTTTGTTTGTTTTTTTCTTTTGTTTGTTTGTGTGTGGGGTGTTTGTGGTTTTTTGTTTGTTTGTTTGGTTTTTTTTGTTTGTTTGTTTGTTTTTGTTTTTTTATAGTTATGTTGTTCCTTAGAAAGTAACCAATACAAATGATCATTATTTCACTTCTCAGACAGATAAAGCTTTAGCTATCCTACATGTAGAAGACAAACCTTAGGAAATAAAAATGAGGGATGTAGTCTGTTAGCTTCTCCTTTACACTATATTCATATGTTAGCTTTTACCTTCCACAATCCAATATACAACACTCAGAATAAACATTATTCACTTGTGCCTATCACTGAGATGTTTGCCTTTTTAACAAATATCTAGTATTTAACTGCCAGTCTGAAATGTGCACAGATGTAACATGATGTGTGTTGATACTTACGGAAAATGTTGGCCATTCTCAGAGTGGATAGAGACGTATGTCCTGAAAAAGGGAGGTTATTGTTGAGATGTGTATACTGGTGGGTGGAAGACGGATGGTTATATTACTGCACTACTCTGCTCTGATGAGCTCTGTCTAGAAAATGCAAGCAAATAATTTTGTGTATCGATTTTCTGTCTCTTTTAAGAACTTTGTGTAAAACCCAGTACTTATTCATGTACCCCAACTTTTATTAGGCATTATTAGTTGTATGTTTCTTTGAAAAGTCCTCTTATTCCCAAAGCTCTCCCGTGGGGTGGTCTCCTTCCTTCCTGAAGCTCCCTATGGATATGCTTTGCCCCATCACCACTGTAGGTAAATTCAGCTGTATCTCCAATTTTTCTCATGTTTTTTTTTCTGTAACAGGTCCTTCCCTCTCTCCACCTTGCTCCCTTATAAGTTACTTTTGTCAGTGTCATATCAGTCTCTCCTTTAGTTGAAATAGTTGTTTCCAATTGTTTAGATTGTTTTAGATGCTTAAATATTTTAGACTTGAGAACATAATCCAGTGTGCTCTTGTGACTGATCCTGCATGGTTTAAGCAGTTATTAGCTCTCAGTTTCTATCTGTTACTACTGCCTGCCAAGCTCTGGCACCATAACAGACAGTTTAGGCTTTTCAGTCAGACTGAACTGACCGTCTCTTTTATTTGTGTCTGTTGCAAGTTCTCTGTACAGTTATCATAATGAACAGCCCAGTGTTGATGCACCTCTTTCACACATTTCAATTGTCTTTAATATTACACCTGTCATATTACTGAATATCGCAACTGGGGTTTTTACCCAAAGACCATTAAATACTGTGGTTTAATCTCACATGGATTCTCAAATGAATTTCTGAATGAGAAAAAAATCCTGACAATGTTTTGAAAAACTACACAATAAGTGACATCTGTCATTTTTTTTTCTTTTTAGCTTTTCTTGTAATGATACTTGTGGATGGATTTCTTTCTTATGTAAATGACCACCATAATTACAGCTGAGTAAAGGGCATCTCTTTGACTTCTGTTTTTCAAAATTCTTTCAAATTCTTTCATGGAGTATTGGATGCCAATGTTATTTTCTATTTTTATGACTTCTAGACTTCATTTCTCTATAGCTTCTGTAAAATAAAAAACCTGTCAGCATTAACTTACACAAATGCTGTCACTTCCTTCATATGGATTAATTCAGACAATATATTGTATTTCAGTACACAGATTGCTTTAGCATTACTACCTGCCCATTTAGGGGATTAGCATTTATCCATTGTTGCAAAACTATGGCATTCTGTCTACTAAAGTTACAGAGCAGTATTATTTACAGCAGTGTCCTCTGAGTAACAAACTGCTCAACTGTGGCTGTTGCTGCTCTCTCACTCATTGCTCCTACACGTAATCAGAAACTGCAGCACTATTTTGTTGCAGGCTTTGTTTATCAATGTCCTTTTTAGATCTCAAATCATGATGGTAGTTCCAAAATTAACTAGTCAAACAAGTGCTCTTTTTGTATGGGACATCATTTTAGCAAGTAATATGATCCAAATCCTGTTTCAGGACTCAGGCCAAAATCATGATTGTCTAATGGTTTTCGGTACTTCTGCTTTTCAATGCCCAGCTTTGGTAATTATTTAGCCTGCTTTGTTCATTTGTGCTGAGACTGTGTGCCAAGAGGTTACAGGGCTTCTCGCCTGGACCTGCCTGTGGTCACTTTGTGTATTGGCAGAGAAAGTGACTGCTGCATACAGACATACACCTATAAGCGAGTGGAGTAAGAACCACTGCCTCCATTGGAAATGTTGAATGGGTTTTTAGAGTGCTACTCAGAAGCAGCTGTGTCAGGTACAGTTTGTATTCCTCCCCTTCCTCATATTTTTCCTTCCCTTCTCTCTCCCTCCCTGCCTTTACTGAGGGATGTGCAATTCAAAAGCCAGTGCATGGCACCAAAGGAGACAGTACTGTGTTTCCAAAGCTAAATGAATTGCTGCCATTATATAAAAGCATTACATAACAACTTTCTTAAATCAGGTGGGGTATCGATTACTTTTCTGAAGGGTCTAATTGAATCTGATAATGGAGCAAGCAATTTTTTTTAAACACTGCCTTAAGAACTGTATTATCTAAAGGCACATCAGATGGATGCAGCAATCAATATTTTTGCCAATAGCTCAAAGAATTGAGAATGTCCTTAAAGGCTGTTTGTTAAAATACTGTAATTTCATGTTTCTGTGTGAAAAAGGATGTGCTAGGTAAACATAAAAAGAAATTCTTTCTTCTTCATTTTCCTTAATTTTATCTTCCTCAACAATCTAGCTTTCAAAAATAGCCTGTGCTTGCTAACATTTGCAAAAGGGTCATGTGGAAATTCATGTAAAATCAGGACTCCTGACTTAGCAATTGCACTTTACACCTGTGCTTAAGGCTAAAAATATTTCTGAATGCTATACTGGATATATCCAGAAATAAATGATGTGGAGTAGATGTAATATCTGATTTGAAAATATGCCAACTGTCTAAACTCTGAAGGAAGTTTGGATGCCAGGTATATTAATGAAGTAAAAAGCTCTGTTTTATAAATGCAAAACTGAGCTCTGAGTCCTTTCTGAGTAGGTTCTTGGGCTCTTCAGTAGCCTGCAGGGAGGGTTTGGGGCTGGTGGGCAGTAATTACACTGGAACCTCTTTCACTCCCTTGCATTCATCATTCTGGCCACACTCAAAGCCCCTTATGACAAAAGCCTGTATGGCCACCATTGTTCAACCTGTCCCTGCCATAGGAGCCGTGTGGTCCCCTCAGCTCAAGGGATGCTTCCAGGGCACACTTCAGGTTCAACCTCTTAGCCTGAGTTACTTGCTAATTAGGGACACAGCTTTTCCCAGTACTGGAAAGACAATTGGGCATGCCCATTATTTCTGGCTTTGACAGTCCATTATGTTAAGCAATAGAGTTTCTGCTCTGGGTCCAGTCATTTTGAAGACTTGGTGACCAATTCTTATACTTGTGGGCTACTGTAAAGAAATGTAATAGTCGTATTTACAAAGGAATCCACAGAGCTTTAGCTATACTGTTCCCATTAATTTCAGCAGACCACCTAAAACCTTACTTTTTACCATATTATGTCATGCTTAAGGTACATGTAGACTTCTGCGTTAGGTATTTACTTTCTATAATATCTTGTTACCTTGTCTGTGAAAGCATCACAGAGGCAAAATTGGAACATGTGTTTGCTTAATAAGGCACTTCGTTATCATCTTGAGTAAACATTCATAAACAGTCTTGAAGCACTTAGAAATTACACCAATCTGAAATGAAAGTGATCTTGTCTCAAAGGGATTCTCTCCATGTGTGAGTTTTGTTCTTTCTCATGGCTGTGGAGCCTAAAGCAAGGCTTATTTATGCCCCTTCACCAATAATGCACAGGGAAGATTTTCAAGTACTTGACTGTTGTCTCATTTGCATTTTTAAGCTACTTCTTCAGTGCAAGAGAAATAAGAAAGAAGTTACCCGGTGTTACAGAACATAGCTTCTATCTGATTTAGTGGTTCTATTACCGTTGTGATTCATGGCTAATTCATGCAAAAGAAATTACGTTATATATTACTATTAGGAGATTAATGTTTCATGAATTTAATATATGCTCTTATGGCTACTGAAAAATCTAATTCCTTGGCCTAAAATGTCACCAATGTCTGCTTGTTTTAGGTAAACCAATTTATTTCAGTATAGTAGTGCTGGGGGAATATGTTAGCTGAAATTCATTTTGAGTGGAGCCACTGCCCTTTTCTTTCACCCTCTGTCCTCTCCCTTCCATAAATTCCATTAGAATGATGCAGGAAAAAAACACTGTTAGCTGACCTCATGCAGGAGAGAATGACATACTAGGTTGCATCATTAGGAAGGGAAATGTCCGGTACTTAAGAACAAGCCTATTTGCTATACATAGAAAAGTTAATTTATGGTATTATGTATAGTCAGTGGTCATAGTCTAATAACGTGAGTATATTATCATTGTACTGCTCTCCATGGCATATGGTTTTCTTAAAGGCCCTCAGCAGTGTTCACTGCAGACTTAGAATGGGTAATATTAGAGACTATTCAATTCTGGTAAATATAAATATATAATACTATTTTATCTCTAACTCAGATTCAAATTTACTCATTTTATGGATAAAACAGTGACATCTTGCTGTATTTGAGTATCAAGTTGGTTCTTTTTTTTCTTTGTACACCAGTGTCAGAAGGATTCTGCAATCTATGCTCAATCTGAACTAAACTGCTGTCTCCTCTGAACAGCAGTGGAGGTAAAAGCAACCCTGTGGATCATTTTATTCATCTGCTGTCTCTGACACAGTTAATATCTTTCTTTTATTTTTTTTCTTCTTCCCCCTGCAGAATGGAGCAATGGAACAAGGAGAAGGCTTCTTCTCAAGGCCTGTGTTTTGGTGTCTGGAACACTTGTGCAGGATAGTGGGATGAATCCTGTTCAGGCCAAGGAGAGGGATAAATTTGGGCTGGAACCAAACCTAGGTCAGAAATCTTCTAATTGCTTAACTGTTACTTGAAAGAAGACTAGAGTCAATTATGGGCTTTTAATTCAAAAAGAGAGAATCCCTTATTTGTCTCTTGAAATAAATGGCTTGAATACAGAATGTCAGGAAATAGACAGCTGAGCTCTGAAGGTAGTCCAAAACCTCGAAGAAAATTAGCCATATTTAAATTGTTCTTGATGGTTAAACTTAAAGACCTGGCCAAGCCCCAGTGTGTTGACCTTTTAAAACTGATTTAAAACTGTTAGATATGGGTGTCCACAGTCCAGTGTTTTTACTCCGTCTGTCTGAGGACAGCAGGGTCAGTACCTCCCAACTTGCCTGACACATCTGCATCTGATGCTTCTCACTGCTCACCAGCTGCAACACCAGAAGTTGTCCCTCTGTGCCTCACTCCCCTTATCCTGCCTCCCTGACAGCACTAAGGGCCCGGCATCATCCCCTTCATCCTTTAAGGTGGTGTCATTTTCGTTACCTGCTGTTTTGTGTGGTAGTTTTATTGCTGTTGTATTGTATTTCAGAAATCCCTTCCCAAGTGGATTTCCATCTCTAAATGATCTTCGAGCTACTACCTTATCTACTCTCAAAATCCATTCACTGAAACAGCTTTATTACAGTGCCTAAAAGGGATATACAATACATTGTTAATTGACAGTCGAGGATTACTTATTGTTAGTGATTTACTTTTAAATTACTTTAATGAGATGAGGAGCAATAAACCTGAGCATGTAACTGAGTTTGATAATGGTATATTATTGCTGTTATCCTCATGTCTATATGCTTCCTATCTGCAGTTTACCTAAAATTGCTGGCTTGGTTTTGTTTTGAAACAGACAGTTGTCTGAAGCAAAGGCAGTGCCTTCTTTTGTCATTCAACAACAAATTCAGTTGTCCTCTGATGCGTCTTAGGGCATAGGAAAGATTCCACAGAAAAGATTTCATATTCTTACTGAGGTTTGGTTTTCAGTATTTTGGACTGATATGCCGAGATAAAACTTCAGGTGATAAATTCTTTTGACCTACTGTCCTGTTTGAAATGAAAACTTCTGTTCTATAATGGAAATGTTCCTGCTAAACTGTCAGAAGTTTTCATGTTTACTTTTAGTGTTTTTCATGAGCTAGAGGTTTGTTGATTACTTGTTGCTATGAGTATATTAAAAAAAAAATAATTACATTTTCCATGTATTCATAGGAGAAAGTAACTTGAAAACATATTTTCATGTAATTATGCAAATCATGACTTGTTTCCAAAGATAATTTAGAAAATTTTAAAAGCTGTAAGATTTCAGGTTATGCGATTGGTAACATTGCATGAATTTTAAAAATGCTCAGATGCATTTTTTTTTTCCTTAAAAACTTTTCCTAAAAACTTCTTTAACAAAAATTCTCATCTGAGTCATCTTGGAGAGGGAAAGAAAAAATATTAACAGGCACCTGCAGCTTGTAACTGAGCTTGTGGTCTCCCAGCTCTGTGTCCCCACCACAAGTATTTTACTCCCTGACGCTTCTCCAGCACTTATTGCACAAAAGGACAGAAGACTCCAAGAGCCTGTGCATTAATGAATCCCTGATAAACTTAAAGTTTCATTTTAATTTCACGTTTATCACTTGCATTTTATATATTGAGAGATGTCCCAGCTTTAATTTTAGGTTGGCAATGCATTTGTATGTGTATGGGTTTTTGTGAGCTCCTGTAAAAAACATATTGGTAAAAGAATAAAAAAGCTTCCCAAATGAAAATAGTTCTGAAGGCACATCCTCAGAAAGCTTAACATTATATTGGAACTTCTAGAGGCCTCAGAAATGTTTGGTGTAAACATGGGCTTACTGAAGAGCAGCCTTCCCAGAGGAAGATAAGTGGCCTGAGATTGCAGTTCAGATAATAGATACCTTTGCTTCACTGCTGAGTGAATGCACTTTAAATCGCTCTGCCTTCAGATGAGGGTTCAGTAAAATCGATTGCTACTTTCTAGAATTTAAAGACAGATTATTCTTGAAGTAGTTTTGTTGATTTGACATTTTTTGTAATTGACTCCAAATTCTTTGCTTAGGCCCTTGATTTGATTTTATATTTGGCAGCAGCATTAGTCTATTCTTAATTTAAGTTAAAGTTAGCCATAATTAAACTATGGTATCATTAGCATTTCCAATAAAATTGGTTCTCTTTCAGTAAGTAATGTGGATTTTAAGTACTCTTAAGACTCTACTTCTTTAGTCCTTGATTCATAGGCTAAACCACAGAATAGTATCATTGCTGGGTTTGTATTGGTTTTGATATTTTAGTCATACTTGTAAAGATTCAAGTGTACTGTTTCAGCTGAACTAGAGTGTATGAAAGAGAATACAAGCACCACACTGCTGATGTTGGTCATACAAGAGATTCATACAGGCCACATCTGGCAGCAGGTGAAAGAACTCCTGCTTCAATTCCATCTGCCTCTATTTTAAACCAGTTTTGATCTTGCTAACTGATTCCCATCCGTACTTTCTATATACTAATAAATACAAGCATCAGAGTAGCAGTTGCATCCCAGTGGTAGGAGCATTTTCATATTAGTGTGTGTTCATTTTAACTTTTTTTAAAACATAATTTTTTTGCTGTTATTTTCCTTTTGGTGGGACAGATGGAGTTTAAAAACTGGCTTCTGCTCCAAAACCAGTATGGAAGTGTAGAAAAGTGCCACTGAGCAGGCCAAAAGAGAGGAGCTCATTGTTATTGCAGTTTGCTGTGGATGAACTAAATAAATATTATTCCTCAATTTTCTTCTAAGTTTTGATAAGGAGAACAAAAGCTGAGAAAAACTTTATGGGGAAGGACCAGACTTTTGCTGGTTTTGGAGTAAAGCCTTTACTCTCAGAAGGGGGAGAGCTGAATAGTAAAGGGGGAGAGATCTCAGCTCTTTGCCAGTAGTAGTACTGGTATTGAACATAGCTTGAGTCTGGGCTCCACAAATAATTTATAACTCATCATTAACTTTCTTTGCTCTCACATTCTCCCTAGTCTCAGACAGGCTTGTTTTGCACAAATCAAACTGGAGCTGTGGACAAGTCTATTTGAAAGGGACTTGCTTCATTTCATGGTTGCATTTTGGAGAGGCTTTTCCTCTACTGAGAAGTGCCTGGGACGAGCCAGCACTGGGAGGAGCCAGAACGGCAAATTTAAACGATCTTTTATCGTGCCAAACAGTCATTGCTGTGGAGACCAGCTTCAGAACAGGTAGGTCTGCCCTGGAGGAGGGAGAAACAGAAAAAAAGGCTGACAAAAGGCTCTTTGGGGGGCTTTCTAAAGGCAAGCAAAGCCTCTAGCCTGTGCTGGGGTCTTTCAGTTGGTGGGTGGGCTGCTGAGAAGTGCCTGGGAGGAGCCAGCACTGGGAGGAGCCAGCCTCACCCACGGTTAATCAGGCTATAAAAAGCCCACAGAGAAGAGGGTGAGAAGTTGCTGCTGGGGTGTGTTTGTGTTTGAGTGGTACAGCAGCTGCTTGCAGCTCGTTAGGCAGAGTGCT
>JANHFX010006950.1:0-24012 GCA_027560015.1 Chloroceryle amazona
AGCATAGCCTGCTGTTAATTGGAAGAGATGATTTTTTTTTATATATATAAAAATAAAAAATAGAGAAGCAAGTTACGGTCTCGGCCTTCTGAAAGAGATACTTAGAGGGAGCTGTTTCATATTCGTGTACAGGAGCAGTAGTCTGGGCCTTTAATAAAATCTTTTTGTACTTTCCGTTGACATTTTTCTTGTAACTGGAGCTGCATGCACTGGATAAAAAGGAATAGCTGACCTTTTATGTGTTGGGTTTTGGTTGAATTTTTGTGTCTGTTTCTATTAAGTATGTATGTGAACCAAAACCTGTGTGTAGTATGAGGGTTCTGGAAGCAAAGAACAAGAGTTCTTGGACAAAGGCCCTAGTTATATTTTATCTATAGGCTTCCTTGTCTTCTTCTCCGGAAAATATGATTTGAAAATATATGTGGTGGGTTTTTTGGGGGGAGGGTGTTTTGGTTTTTTAGTGGATCACTTCTTCATGTGCCTTTGTATTTGTTAGAGTGTCTATTCACATAAAGCTTACTATATTAGCAATATACTTACTGAATGTTCATAACATGGGTGCTGGTTTTTGGGCTACACAACTATGTACCATCTTTCTCAGGTCACTGCTTCCAGTAGACCTGTACTGCAAAGGGATCATGATGTGACATCTGTGTTATCAAGTGATGGAGAACCAGTGGTGTTCCAAAACAAGTTCTGCTAATTCTCTTCTCAGGTTCAAGCTCTCACTACTACAATACATTCTTCTACTCTGAAGTTACAAAAACCGATCCTTCAACAGTTGCTTTTTCTGCCAGTGAAAGTATTAGTAATTGTCTTTCCATATAGAGATGAGAGTGACTGAATCATCTCCTACCCTTTTGTTATGAAGATAAACAAAATGGAAACATGACCCCTATTTTATCTCAATAATACTTCTGAGAAGTTCTGTTCAATGTACTTCATGTACTTGGAAGGTTTCTTTTTTGTTTCAGTGTTTCCTTTACTCTTTCCAGTAGCAGTTCAATCTTGAATCTGATTAATTGAAATATCCTGAATTACTTTAGAGTCTTTAGTCAATCAATGAAATAGAATGCAGGATGAAACAACCCTTTCATCTCAATCAATGTTGCGTTTAGATATAATGTACTTGTCTGGAAACTTGTTTTGGCATTCCTTTGATGCAACAGAAAGTGCTCAGCAGGCCAGCCTTTGAACTCGCATCAAAATCATAATCTTCATTTTTTCTCACTTATTTGGCTTTTATTTTGGAGAAGATTTAAAAAAAAAAAAAAACAAACCCTAAACTAATAAACAATCAAAACATGTAAGGCTGCTTTCTTAGGCATCAAACGTTAATTAACACTTCTCAGTTACCGGTAAGCAGTGTACTGCTAGAACTGCAAACCTAGGTTTAGTGTATTTTTGACAGCATAGAGTTCCTCTTGTGTTTATTTTCACTGAACTGTCTTCCCAGCACCACAGAGAGTCCACTCTATATTGCTGTCCCTGTGCCCACCACCTAGTTCTCGAGCCCCAGGAAAATACCCAACTGTCCCCCTGCTCCAAAAAGCAGAGGGACCTTGCAGAAGCTAGCAAACATTTCCCCTCCATCACCCCAACAGCACCTGAGGTCAGTGGATATCTTTAGAGTGGGCAAGGAAAAAGCTTCTTTTGAGGTTGTGATTCTGTTAGACCAAATAGATATGGATCATAATAATAAGATGACAGAGACAGCTGTTTGGGACTGGTGAAGTAAGAACTAACACTTTCTACACTGTTAAAATAGAAGGTCCCCCACTTTGACTTCCTGGTGATTTCAGGTGTTTATTTCTGCCCTGTAGTGACTGAACCATTGTGTCTCTCTAGGCTGTTGATTCCAGCATTCGGGTACCTTAAGTTGTCTGTTAATTTTGATTTTCATAGTAACTTACTCTAAGTCTTAAAGCATTTGGGTTTTTTGTTTGTTTGTTTGTTTTAGTATTTATTCATTCTTAGGTATTGGCTTTTTATAAGTGCAAAGTATTTATTATTCTGACCGTGGTTTTAACTTCTTAAACAAGTTTATTTTAACAATGACCATATAAAATGTGTCAGAATGAATGCACTTGGGTTTAAAATGAAAACTTCATAAATTCAGTTACACCATTGTATTGGGTTTTCTTAGCAAGGTTTTGGTAGCAGGGGGGCTGCAGGGGTGGCTTCTGTGAGAAGCTGCTGGAAGTTTTCTCTATGTCCGATAGAGCCAATGCAACCATCTCCAACCCATGGTCAATCAATAATTATTTTAAAGTATCATAAAGTTATTTAGACCATTTAGGATGGAGGGATCTGGAAATACTAGAAAGTAGTTGAAGGTAACTTACTAATCAATTATTTGTTAAATCTGTTGTTCTCTTAGGTGTACACAGACCCTGGACTTTTATTTTTTTAAATAACCTGTATCCTGTTGACCAAGAAACCAGGTTTTTATTTGTCTTTCCCTTTTTTTCTTCCTTCTTCATTGGAAGAGCACGGTAGTGGCTCCCTGCTCGCTTCAGTAAGTATTGCTTTGAAAATAATACTCAACTTGCCTAAAATATTATAGCTTTAGCTATATTTGAGCTAGTGTATTTGCTGAAGGAGAAGTGATACTGGGAAGGATTTTGATGGCATGATTTTTTCCCTGAAGGGAGTGGGAGCATCATTTTCAAACCCGTGAGATATGAGTTGGCAAAAATTGGAAAAGAATGGGTAAAACAAGGGTTAGGATATATGTTCAAGAGACCAGCAAAGACAAATTTACAAAAAATAAGCTTTCTTGACATCGGTGACTATTTCTTTTCTTTCTTTCTTATAAGCGAGTAATTACATAGAGGTCTAGTCTCCTAGTTACTTAAACCAAATATAGTTTCAAGCCTTGATTCTGAGATGTGCTTATGAAAGCTTGTGTTGACTGAAAAGTTTCTGCCATGATGGCTATATTGACAGTACAGAGCTTAATGCCACTATGTTTCACCGGCTCAAGTAAAACAGAGTTAGTAAAATAGAAGATGTGTAGCTCTGTGAAGGGCATGCTGAATTCCTGCCCTTAAGTTCCTTTTTCCTAAAAAGATAGAGTTTGTATTAACTGCCTTTGTACTTCATTTAAAATTAAGAGGATTGACAGAAATGTCAAGGTCAACTTTCTTGGAAGCCTTTGTGCAGTATCAGTGTATGGCTTTTCATTAATATAGGTACCACAATAAGAACCTAATTTGTGTTGCAATCAATTAACTTGCCATTCAGGTTAACCTCTTTCTTTAACTGCTTTGTTTTTTACCTGTTCTTTTTTCCAGATGTCAGTTTGCTGCTAATGGGTGTAAGTAAATTAGATGTCTTGTATAGAAAGCTTCTCCTCACAAAACTTTTCATCAGAGGATGGGGAAAGCCAGAGGATCTGAAAAGGTGATTGTTAATAAATAACAGCATAAAAAGTACTTGATATTAAAAGAAAGAAGTGGAAAAAAAAAAAAACCAAAAAAACCAAAACAAAACCAAGCAGCAAAGCAACCCTTGAAGTACCAACAGTACTTATTGTCTTGTATTTAAAAAAGAAAAAAAACCAAAACTGAACAACAGTCATCTTAAAGGTTATTTTTTTTGTTCAGGATCTCATGTTTCTGTGTCAATGGAAGAACTGGATTTAAAAGAAGCCTTAAAAGGATTTGTTAAATATTTGTTTTTAAAGAGGTTCTTGAGAGAATGTGTATTTGTTCAATTGCATTTTTAATTTATGCATATATGGTAACATACTTCAAACAGCATCTCTGAAAGTGTTTTCTAAACCCAAAACTTGCTGATTTTTTTCAGAGGAATTGTTCTGTTTAACATTAAAGAGGATCTTGTTAGTTTTCTGTCACCTCTTAATAATATTAAGGTTTAAAAGTGTAAGATATAATCAAAAATTTCTCTAATAGCCCAAAGTAGTAAACTCATTTTTTGAATGAGTTCTTCTCTTGAAAATGGGAAAAACATGGACATACCTCATTTTTTTAAGTGTTTGCTGATTTTTTTATTACTTAGTATGAAGATTAACACCTAGAAGTTGAGCATTTGCATTTCTTCAGTTTAAAATTTGACAGAATATATATATTATGTGTCAGGTAGTGTTTAAATAGGAAATAATAAATCTGCATTTAATAAGCTAATTCTTATGTATTTGAAAATCAATAAAAAAATAAACTGATTTTTTTGTTGTTGTGGGTAGCAGTGGATTTATGTGGAGGTCTTTTTGTGCCTGGTAATGGCACGCAGGTGGCTTTGTAGGTCTGTCTTCTGTTGATTTTTCTTTTCTATAGCAGACTTCCTTGTAAAATGAGAGTGCTGGATTTTTAGAAATGTTTAATTGTGTTGTTCCCCATCCATGGGAAGATAATGAGCTGTTCCCAGCAGCCTGGCCTTACCTGCATGAAGAAGGAAGAATATGACCTGTCTTCTCATACCAGCTATGCCCTGTCATGACAGAAACAGTGTCAGCATCTTTTTTTTTCCTTCCCTTATTTGTTTAGTTTATTTTAAACTGATCACTGTGAAGCTCTATTAGTAGAGATTATTACATTTCATATACTTCATGCATTAACTGAGTGTTTACAAAACAAGTGTTTGTAACATATTTTTTTTTTGTGGCTTACTTTAGCTCCTGAAACCCACACACATCTCTCTATACATAATTACTTTTTTTTTTTTTTAGATTAAAAATTGAATCTTGTCTACTTGTTTCCTTTCAACAGAATATTTGAATTCAGGAAGATTATTGGAAACAGGGAAAAATGCCAGACGCTGGTTTCGAAAGATTACCCAGTGTTCATTGACAAGGTACTTAAGAGCAAGACATGATGCAGTTTAACTAAATATACTTTCCTCGTGGGTTATAAAGGTGAATCAACTCAGTATTTCCTAGGCTGCTTTTACCAGATAGAAGAATTGAATTGAGGTCACGTGAATCTACATTTTCCTGATGCCTGACATTATCCCAGCATGACTTGCTGCTGGGATTGGCAACGGGGGGCTTAAGAGAGTACACAGAGATAGGGCAGTGGATGCACCTCTGACTATTCACTTTGCTTTTGCTGACCATCAGTTTTCTAATAGATTGCCTTAACTGACTTCACTGGTATTCCTTGTTGCTCCGTACCAAGAAAAGGACATGAGAATTTATCTGAGGGAAGAGGAAGCGGGGCTGTAGATGCAAAATAAATCAGTGTAGTGTAACTTCTCAGATGTTCTTACTGGAAAAAGAAGGCTCTATGCTTCCATGTGAGGTGTGCAGGTAGAAGTAGTTGTTACCCAGAAGACACTTCCATCTGGAAAGTGAACAGGAGGTCAGAAATAAAGAGTAGTTCTGAAGTCTAAATGGTGTTCAGTGTTGTGGCAAACTAAGTACTTCTAACTGTTTGCTGTTCTGTCCTGGTTTGTTTTGGTGGTTTTTTTTTTTAATTGATCTGCTATGGATAGAATTAGGAGACAATGACACCAGTGTGAAATGGTGTTTGAAGGGATAAGAAAGTGAGCAGTCACATTGGCTACTAGCAGAGAATGGAAGGAAACAGAGTAAAACAGTGACTTTACAGATACTGTTTTGGTTTTTTCCCCAGTAATACAATAGCTGGGGGAATGGGATGTCAGATCTTAAAGCTCAAAAAGTGTTGGAAACTTAGTATGTGTTATGGAAGTTATTTAAAATGGGACAGCATTACACTTTATTCCTTGATTGCTTTTATTAATCATCTATTAAAGGAAAGTTTGAAACAAATTTTTTGACAGTTGATAACGTATCCCTATAATTGAAATAGACCTAATTAATTTTTTAAATTATATTTTAATCCTATAACAAATATTTCTACTTTAAGAGATTGCCTTTCAGGGCACTGATACAAAATATACTGCTGTCATCCCACCCCCTGTAGGTTGAGCAGCAATCTGACTGTAAAATCCTTGAGGGACACTTCCTTTCTCCCTTGGCTCATTATGTCCCAGGTGTCTTGCCAGTCGAATCTCTTGTGGCCAGGTAAGAAAAAATAAGTGATATTTCCTTTCTTAAACTGGTACTGCAGAGAAATAAGAATGGTCTATGAGTAGGCTTTTGGGGGGTGTGTTGAGTGTTTTGTTTTTTTGTTTGCTTTTTTTTTGTTTGTTTGTTTGCAAATGAGCAGGATGCTGGAAATGAAGGATGCTGTACCCAGGACAGTTGTTTGCTTTATACATAGCAGGAAAAGCTGTTTATGTGAAAGAAGTATGTTATGTTGTATTTGAAGGAACGGTTCCAGCCTTCCATTTACATTCAAATACAAAACTGTTGATATGTACTGAAATAGTAAGCTCATTTAATTGTAGCAAGAGAATATGGTGACTTTTCCTTGGCAAGAGAAAAAAAAGGCATCCTCACAGAAGGCTGGATGATCCTTAATAGTCAGAAGATACCTAATGGCATTTTTGCTGGTTGCACACTAACGCTGCTTTACAGTTGAGGAGTGGGTTTGGAAAGAGAGCATAATTTCTGTTTGCTTTTAGTTTTAAGGTAAACTTTAATGATGGATTTTTTTTTTATCCCAAGCTTTGTTTAATATGTTTAATAACTTTTATGTTTAAGTTTGTCAGCTCAAGTTAATATTGGCATATATCAATTTTATCAATATTACTGATTAGTGTCCTTCTGTGTATTTGAACATGTAAGGAATGTCAGGAAAAGTTTGATAGTTAAAGTATCTCTTCTCTTCCACCTCTTCTTTTGTTAAAGAAACATTACTGGACTAATTAGAACTGTACTAGAAAAAATAGTATATTGATTGTTTCCTTATCTGTGTTCTCTTACAGTCTGTAGTCAGGTTATGCACATTTTGACATTGTTACACTCTTGAAATGCTCTACAAATTTCCCTTAAGATCGTTGTGCATTGCATGAGGATTATTTGCCAAAGTGTAACACTGTTGTAGTGCTCCATCTTGTGGGAAAATACTAGTGGCTCAGAAGTGTGGTTGTGTTCGTTTTTTTCCCAGTAGTTAGACTGTAAATAACTTGAGTAGCAGCAGAAGACATTAAGTGATTGATTTCGAGTGTCTAGTATAGTTTCATGGTTTGTATGTTGGGTTTTAAATTCTTTTTTTCTTTTTTTTTCTTTTTTTTTTTAATGTAAATATACTGCTAATCTAAATATTCACTTCTAGCTGTTGTACCCTCAGGAGAAAAACAGCAATGCTGCCTAGGAGAGCTAGTCATACTTGTGTAGGCTGCTCTTCATCTGAAGTTCTATTCCTCCACTCTGCAAAATTTAAATTGAGGATGAGGTAGTAGTCTTTTTTTAGGAACATGAGCTTTCATCTTGGCTTCTTTTCTTGTTTGACATTTATTCTGTCCTACTTTTGTATTCCTTTCTTTGCTGTATGTGTTTATGCAAAATGATACTGCTGAATTGCTGGCAGTTTTCTTGCACAGGTTAAGAAAATAATTTTTTTTTTCTTCTTTAGAATAATTTTGCTGGCACAGCTTGTAAATAGATATACTTACATTGCTAAGACAGGTGTGTGTTTCCCATAGATTTCAATTCATCATACCCAGAAGATGGAATAGCAAGCACAGACCTGTGTGCATTCATTTAGCAGGCACTGGAGATCATGTGAGTATGTAAAATATAATACTGTTTGCTATCAAGAAATTAAATAATCAGATTTTATCTTAATACATGTTTGTACATCTTCTTTTTAGCACTTCTGGAGGAGGCGCACATTAATGGCACGCCCAATGATTAAAGAAGCCTGTATGGCGTCCCTATTGCTAGAAAATCCTTATTATATCCTTTTGTGGAAAGCAAGGTATTTATTCTCAACACGTTCTCCAGAAGGTGTACACACTAGTGTAATTACTTTGTGGATCAATTACCAGTGGTGTTTACAGTGTTTAGGAGCAAAGAGCAAAGTATGACCATTGCATGAAACACACTGTGGAACACAGTTAATGGAAGAAGCTACTTTTTACACCAAATGTTACTCTTCTGATTGTTTGAAAATGTCTTTTAGATTTCTTTCTATAATTACTTACAGGAAAGAAAGTTGCCTCTCCTGCCTTCACTTTCTCAAGTGCTGCAATGCCTTGGTACTTCAGGTACTTTTGAGAAGCTTACTGCTACCATTTAAGATTCCTTAAAAAAAAAAAAAAAAAAAAAGTTAAATTGTGTACTCCTATCAACTCATCAGTAACTTCTCTACCAGTGCTACCCTGTTTTATTAAATAGGATCTCTGGCTACACTTTTTTTTTTTTCCTATCCCTATCACAACAACAATAAAGCAATAAAAATCTGATGTTGCAAGCTATAACATCAAACTTCATTTAACTTGATTTAGTTCTAGCTAAACATTTGAAATGTAGGCTTCAAATTTATTTAAATGATGTACTGTTTAGTATATTTATTTTGTTTTACTTTATCTTTTTATTTTAATTGCCAGCTTTTATGTGCAAATTTTTGTTTTCTTTAACTCAAGTCTTCTACATGGCTGTAGGAAACCTAAGGATCAATTGTAAGTATTACTGTTACATTCATGGATACTGTCTTCTCAAAATACCACTTTTTATTTTTATTTTTTCTCAAGAAGCACATAGTAGCATAAACTTTGGTAGCTTATTAAGGAAAAAAAATAAATCTCAAGCATGAACCACTTATGAATGTGAAATTGCTAGGCCACTGTTACTTTTTTGTGTTATGAGATCAGTGATCAGGAAAGTTTGCTCAAGATGGAACTTGCTGTATAGAGTGAGGTGAGTGTGGGTACAAGCAAGTATCAGAGCTGTACATGTGCAAATGCTGCAACTGTATTTCAGTCAGCTGTGAAGAATCATTGTTTAGATATCATATTTTCCTCTTAAAACTGCTAAGATTTTGCTTTTGCAAAATAAATTAAGGCAACCACAGTCAGACATGTAAATAAATTTGGTGTTGCTTGTTCATTAGTCAGTGGTCAGTATTTTGCAGGACTTGGCTTCCTCAATGTGTTTTTTAAATGTCAATTAAGAAGCCTAATCAGGCAGTCCTGTTTTTTTGCTTTCTGCATTTTTTGAACTGCTGGAGTAAAACCAGAAGTCAACGGGATATATGTCTGAGGCCAAGCTGTGGTTTAGTCTACCAACATTTCTTAAAGTAGGAATGGCAGTTGATGTTTTAATCCTTTTGAATCCTAACCTGGATATTTAACTTGAGTAGAAGACACATGGAGAAGGTGATTTATTTTTAAACCTGCCCATTCTATTAGGACTTCACCAGGAGTTCTGTCTCATACTACAACATTTTAGATTTTTCTAGATTTTATTTAGCTTTCAGCATTTGGATTTCCTAAATCCAAAAGCTTAAAAAATTACTTTTAAGGATAAAATTTTAATTCAAATGTAGTTTCTAATTTTTTTCAAAGCAGGTGACGAGTTCTGTTTATTTTGACCTCAGAACCACTTCTTTAAAGAGAGTGAGTTACACTTACCAACTAAGATTGCTTTTTGATAGGAAAACTGTTTAAACATAAATGTAGTTGGTTTCATATTCTGAAGTGTAAAATTATAGGAAAGAGACAAGACAGTGTGTGTACTGGAATAGATCCACTGCTGTTTGTTTTTTTTTTCCCCAGTTATTGATGATCTGGTGCAGAAAAATAAATTAAATATTTTGATGAGGATATTTCTAGTTCCCTTCTCAGTCATCAGATGAGTATAAGCATGATGTAGAGAAGAATTCTTTGAAAGAGGAGTTCTCAGTCTAATGCCCCAACCAGTAATTGTCTCTCTTTCATACAGAGTTTCAAAGCAGTAGCAGTGGTTTTGGTTAATGTAGTAATAACAGTGTTTAATAAATATAGCAGCTGGAGAGGGCTGAGGAATCTCGTAACAAAGCTGTAGGGAAGAATTACACGAGATTATAAATAGTGGTCTGCAGCAGCTCTTTTTGTTACTCCTACAGCCTGCAGAGTGAGCTTTGTTCTTGTGCTTCAGAGTGTCTCAAATGTGATTGTGTGCTGGCAGAAGAGGCCTGTAGCCTTTTATATTCTGCCTGTGTGATACTGAAAATACACAGCCTGCCTCCCCACGTTAGAAGTGTATTAATTGCCTTGTAAAATGCATTTTTAAAAAACTCTTTAGAGCCCCTCTGGTGGTTCAATTGATTAGCTTTCTACTTTTTTTTTGCTTGTTTGTTTCTTCTGTGTTTTAATGCTTTGCAGTACACTACATGAATTTTTCAGTACCGTGACAAACTTCCCACTTTACGATTTCAGTCTTACAGTGACACTGATGAGTGCTTCCAAAGCTGACTTACTGATTGCTCTTCAAATGTTGTGTGCAATTTTTCAATGATGTAAAACAGGTAAATAAGAAAAAAAGAAAAAAAAAAAAGATTATTTCTGCAAATGAGACAGTGTATGTCTAGGACTGTATCATTTTGATTCTGTTTCTAAAAGATGTGATGTAACTTTACAGGGCAGAAGATAAGAGATTCATTCTCATGTTGATAGTATCTGCTTCTAGAAGACCAAGCTGTCAGTGATATTACACTAGAAGCTTCGCAGGTGTCTATGTCTAGTTGTAATTTAGATGGAAAAGTTCCAAGTACCAGAGAATCTGGATTTGCTTTTTCTCCTGTTGA
Organism: Chloroceryle amazona; assembly: GCA_027560015.1. Taxonomy (NCBI): domain Eukaryota; kingdom Metazoa; phylum Chordata; class Aves; order Coraciiformes; family Cerylidae; genus Chloroceryle; species Chloroceryle amazona. The sequence goes on from JANHFX010006950.1 coordinate 10,617, forward strand.
ATCAACAGGATTTCAGCTCCAAAATTCTCTGGGCTTGTGATCAGGCTTTGTACAGAAGTGTGGTAGAATGATGATAACTGTCAAAATCTAATCTTGGAAAATAAATCCTGTATTTTCCTTTTCTGGGGAGAAAAGACGGTCATGTTTAAAAAATGTCTCGGACCTGTTTGTGATGGGAGGAGCTCTTGTTCTAGAATCCGCAGCTCTTTTGCACTGGCTAGAAAGAGAAGGCTATGGACCACTAGGGATGACTGGAATATCCATGGGAGGACATGTAAGCTTTTACATTTCCTGTTCAGTAATTTCTGTTGTAACTTCTCATTTGATTATTTAGCATGCAGAAATAGCTTTGGTTTATAGTGTTCCTCAGTAATATTTGAAACTTTTGAGAGTCACGAGAAACAAATTATTGGCAATTCTCATGTTCTGTGGTGCTGAATTAATATAATGCTCAGTAAGTCCTGGTGAATCATAGAGCCCTTTGTCACCCATCTCCCAAAAGGCTTAAGAAACATATAAGCTTCTCATATAATGATTGTTTGGGTTTTTTTTTCACAAGGGAGCGGGGCAAGGGGCAGGATTTTCCCAATTATTGGTTTTGATTAGAGAAAATTTATGTGGTGAGGTGGATAGCATTTTGTGTATGATACTGCATAAAAGACTAAGACACAGTTAAAATTTTACTGCTGGTGTCCCTACGGGTCAACATGCAACATACCTCAGTTTTGCTGATCTTGGTTTGTTGGTAGGAGCTAGGTAAATTATGTTGTTAATGGTAGTGTCTACTGAAAGGAAAATAATTTCCCCCAAAGCACAGTTCTATAACTCTAACTGTTGTAACTTCAATTGTATAAATCCGTTTATTAGAACATCTGGCACAGACATGGGCTATTTTGTATGAAGGGTTTTGCGCTGTTGCTCAGTTTAGAATAATAAAGTAAAACTTGTCAAGAACATGCCACATAGGGTACTTCTGTACCTTGAGCTTCTCCTTTTTTTTTGTGATAAACAGACAAAAATGTGTTCTGACAACTGATGTAGAAGTAATAATTTAAACTTTAAAGGACAGAAGAAGTCCACTTAACATGCTGCATTACTTCTCCATATTTTGTTTCTAATCTACAAATTTTAAAAGTATAGCATTTTAAATAGTCCAGCTGTAGATTGCCTTCCTTTTGCCTTGAAATAAGCTTGCAAGAGCTTGATGAAAAGGCTTTATACATATTTTTCATGGTTTTAAACAACTAAAAGGTCAAAATAAATATTGCATTGGGAATTCTTATAACAAAATCCCATTCAGCTGTGAAATTAGTCCTATCCAGAGCAGTGCTTATTGTGCCACTGAAGAATTGGCTGTATCTTCTGTATAGGTGAAAGCATAACCAGCTGCCACAGTCCTTAACTGCTTTGGCACTGCACGTTTGTTTGATGTATAAACAAAGCAATTGAAGGTGAGAGTTGTTTTTACCATATTGTGAATTCAATATGTAACAAGTGCATTTCAATCTAGATGGCTTCGCTGGCTGTGACAAACTGGCCTAAACCATTGCCATTGATTCCATGTCTTTCTTGGTCAACAGCTTCTGCAGTCTTTACTACGGTAATTAAAATAATTTTTTGTTACTATACTGGATTGTAATCAGATATGCAAGTTAAAAAGTTTGGGTTGGCCACACTCACCTTTTCAGTTAGAGCATTTTGTCACCCTTCTGCCTCTGTTAGTGACTAGTGGTAAAGCCCACCCTTCCTGGACGGTGGCTTTGAGCTATTTCACTGGGTCATATAACAAATTAGGGCCTGGGGTTGGTTTGTGAGACAGTGATTAGAGTCTTGGTCTGGGTGTGGGAGGGTGAGGAAGCAAGACATGAAAACCTGCTTGCTCCTGCTCAAAGCCTGGCTTAAATAGTTGGGTGATAATGTTGCTAGTACCATCAGGGGTACCTAATGTGTACTTACAGTTTGATTACAATAATTCCAAGAGTTTTCTAGAAACTCGGGACACAATTCTACTGGAAAAATCAAGTCACAGAGAGGAACAGATCTATTCTCTTGTATTTCATTATTTACAATGATCGTTTGTTTTTATTTGTATACTGGGTGCTTGTGTTTATGATCTCAGGGTGTTTTGAGCAAGGCAGTGAACTGGAGAGAGCTAGAGAAACAGTATTTTACACAAACAGTTTATGAAGAAGAAATCATTCAAATGCTTGAATACTGTGGAGTAAGTATAGTTTATTTTCCCTATTTGCTAATATTTACATGTGCAAATCTAACAAATAATGTAAGTTCTTTGTCCTTCCAGTAAAAATATCCAGTTGTTATCTAAAACATATTTGCCTGATGTTTCTTTATGCGTTCAATGAATATAATCTTTGAAGGAAAACCTTCTGAAAAACAGAAGGTAATATTTTGATTGTATAATTTGTGTTAAATATAGTCCTTGCTACAAGTTTTTTTCCTTGACCACAATTAGTGCAATCTGCAACATAAAATTAATTTAACAAAATGTTTAAACTGTAGGTAATATTTCCCAGTAGCTGACTTAATAATCTGGGAAACCATTAGCTTGGCACACAGATATATTAACAGGGTTTATTGCACTTTGAATCAATTGCTTTCAAATATTCAATGCTGTAGAATACTTTTAAGATGTAGCAACACTGTTACCTCTCTAGTTTGTCTCGACTGCAGGGTTTCTGTGTGTGATGCTAGCCCTTCCTTTGCTTTAGGTTTTTTTTATTGCACAGGCGGTTGGAATAAACACGAGGTAGAGCTTTTTTACTTAGCTTCTTCCTCCTTACAAAACAGAGTTGTTTGTCTGCATTGTTTTGTTTTTTTTTTTTGTTTCTTTCCTCTTGACCCTTTTTAACTAGGGTTGGAAGACTCCTCCCAGAGGGAATTTTGTTGCCTTTCTACTCTTTCAGATTGCAGTGATAACTTTTTGAGAAGTCACTTCTAGACAGTTCTGATAAAGTTTTTCCCAAGATTCTTTGCTTTGTGACAGTCCTTTTTCAAATAAACTATAACAGGAGAAGAGGGGCTGGAGTGGAGATAGTTACTTAGGCACTTGCCATTTTTAACTAAAATACACTCCAGGAACACTGCTGGAGCAGACAAAATGAAAAGAAGAAACAATTCAAGATGTTCAGCTTGTGTTTTCCTAGTGTTGAAAGACAGTAGATTTTTTTCAGTCCTAACATTAGACCTGGTCACATATGTTTATTGCCCAGAAATTGGAGCTTAACTACTATTGCAAAGTCAGAGTTTAGCATAGAATTAAAACCAAATGTCTGTATCATAAGCTACCATATATAATAAGTACTTTATACATTTTCTTTTTTAAGCTGATGGAAATGTAGAATGAAATTCTCGAGACATGATGATGAGCAGTGGCATGCTGCCTGAAAATAATGAGTACTGTGAGCAGTGCTATTTGCATTTTTTATTTTTTTTAATATTATGCAGGTCTTAAAAAATAAGATTAACCAACCGGTTTAAAGGAGAAATTCTTCATAAATGACCTATTGTCTTTGTTTAGACAGATTCTTTCAAGATGGGACAAGACTTTGTTAAAAACTTCCCTGATGGGGTGGACAATCTGGAGGATGTGGACTTGACTTCCAGAATGTTTGACCTTGATTCCTCAAGCAGCACTCTATCTAAAGAAGCCGTTCACAGCTTTACCACAAATAAAAGTACTCTAAGTGCCTCATCAGAAGGACTTCTAATACAAGATGGTCCTAAAATGCAGTGCATAAATCAAACGTTTTCAACCAGTAGCAATAGCAATAAAAACTTAACCAGCCCACAAGCACATGGGATAAATAAAAGAAGAAAAAGTGACACTTTGCAGAGAGAATCCTTAAGGTTCATGAAAGGAGTAATGGATGAATGTACCCATGTAGCTAACTTCTCAGGTATGTGTTTATTTGCTTTAACATGCAGTTTGGAAAAACAAATAAAAATACAATGAAAGGCCAGGTGTTTTCTTCATTCTTCATTGTATAAACCTGCTGGCACTTCAGTTGAAATACGAAAATATCTTGAGTGATACTTTGAATAATACTTTTTGACAAATGTGACCAGTAAAAATACACAGAGGTCCTTCTGCGACAATGCAGACTGGTGTTTTCCAGGACAGGCATAGCATACAGAGGGAGCTGTAGCCCAGTGAGACTTAAATCTGATGAACATGACTTTCTTGGCATCTAGGACAGATCCCTTTCAAAGGCGAACAAGTGATTCGTTCCTAGAACTGATTGATGGGGTTTTGCTGGAGTGGGAGCTTGGGATTGCTTGTGTTACAGTCTGTTCAGACAAAATGGTTCAACTGTGCACGTACCCATTGAGGACTCTCAACATGTCCTAGAACACGCTTTGGCTTCAGACAGGTTTCTGACAGTGTTGCCTTTGAATGATCAAACATCCTTGATGCTGAGACCCTGTGCCACCTCATTTTTTTAATTCTGGAATTCAATACTTCACTGGCAAAGGTTTTTAAAAAAATAAACCCCCAAAGATTTCTACACTAGCATAGATTTCTTGACTTGGACAGCTTCCCAGATCACTGCTAGCTGGGCATGTTTTGTGACAAATGCCAGTGAAGTGCTTACCCTAAAGCTTTAAAAGTTATTTCAGTAGACAGCTAAAACTCTGTAAACTTTGTTCTAAGGACAGACGTTGTTGTTTATCTAGACACTTACCCAGGTATCAGTTAGCTAAAGCATTGACCTTTCTTGAAACCTCAGAGGATCTGTGATCCTAATGTACTTGTTTAAGTGGTGTAGTCCTTTGTGTCAGTTGTCTCCCTGGTCTCTCTGTGCTCTGGGAGACATTTCATCCCCCTGCCAGGGTATCCTTGGAGTGCATCTAAAGAGGAGCTACAGGAAAAATCAGCCTCTTAGATTTCACACAGAATTGAATGAAAGGCTATTGTAGCATTACATATCCTCTATACGTGATCTACTATATATGAGAGGGTCTGAATTATTTGACAGTGGGGTGGCACCATTGTCAAACATCTTGGCTGGCCATTCTTTATCATATCACATAGATACTTTTTGAAGAGAGAACTGTTCTGATTCAGCATCATTTGGGCGTGTGGGTTTTTTTTGGTTTTGTTTTTTTTTTTTCCTCTCAACATCATTTTGGTTTTATTCCTGTTAGTAATCTGATTGGTGCAATTCTGGTTATGAGTAATAAATATATATAACAATATGTTGGGATTTTCATGTTGGAACTAAAACATGTAGAAAACAAAGTGTACATATACTGCACTTTGACCTGTCATATGAAAAGTTGTCTTTTTCCTCTGAGGAAAAAAAGACATCAGGCTTCTATTCTGTTGAATTTCAGATGTCTCCTAGTATTCTGATGGGAAAATAAAGAGATGTATGTGGGAGAACTGTCCTGAATGCTGTGTAGTTTGTAGTCTGTTGATAAGATGGAAGATAATTCTCCTATCATTCCTCAAAGAATTGTAAAGTTTCTGCTGTAAGGGTAGGAAAGGGATTGATTCAATTTATTTTCTACTGATGCCATTGCCACTGTAATGTAAAAAAATACATAAATTCTCCTGGAGACTTTAGAAAATGTGATTTTATTGAAGCTTAGAATAATCTTATTTTTTTTTTTTAGAAATGGAGAGCATTTTTACAACAGAAATGACATGTTTCTATTTCTTACCTTAGATGAATTCAGTTCTGCTTTGTTTTTCTTCAGTTCCGGTTGACCCAAGTTTAATCATAGTTGTACAAGCTAAGGAGGATGCGTATATTCCTCGAACTGGGGTGCGCAGTCTTCAAGAAATCTGGCCTGGATGCGAAATTAGGTATCTGGATGGAGGTCATGTTAGTGCCTACCTCTTTAAACAAGGACTTTTTAGGTAAGATGAACAGAAAAGTTTAAAAATAGTTGAGAGCTCAAAACCTTAGTTTTGAGACACATGATATTTCTTCTAAAGGCAAGTCTGCAATTACTCCAAAGCAAAAAGTAGTAAATACTAGCTATCTGGTCTGAAATAATTTAAGGAGAATGTCACCATTTCTGGTTTTTGAGCAAAGATGAGATGCAATCTAGCTCAGATAGTTCAATAAGCCAATGGCAAGAGAAAGATCCTTCTCACTCTTGTTTTCCTATAAAGCTCTTGTTTGTTCAGCGGACACTAGACGCTACCTTTTAAACAGTGACTGCTGTTGCCATTTTGCAAATGTTGTCTTCTGAGAGAATTAAAAACTCCACGGAGTTGAGGATGAGAATTAAAATATAAGCTTGACTGCATGAGCAATACCTTGCCTTAGCAATATTAGGCATTGACTTTGTGAAGACAGTTACATAAATCAGATATATAAATGCAGTTCCTTCATTTTGAAAGTTTAAATGCTTCTGCTGTTTATTTTAAAATGCAAGGAATTAAACTGTACCTCTCATTTAGGAAGTCTAGGCAACAACCAAAAGGAATAGCAATATACAGGGTCAAGGTATGCTAACCATTAGCTTACTGCTATGTAAAACTTCAGCCTCATTTTATGACAGTTGCTCAAATTACAAATCTGTGTGTCTCACCCCTTTCCTGACATGTTTGAGTAGAAAACTCCTTACCTATTCATGTTTGCCCTGGTATTGAAGGTGTTGAACAGCCCCACTCGTTCCTGAAACACATGTACAATACTGAAGGGAGAGATCCCAGAAGTGGAGAGTAGTGTGTCTAATGTTACATTTCTATTGAATGCTATTTGAAATTGTGATGATAGCTTTGTAAATATATTTGTAAATATATGTAAGTACTTCTGTCTGCCCTTCCCTGAATTGTACAATTTCTTTGTTGTTTTATTTTAGACAAGCGATTTATGACGCATTTGACCGCTTCCTTCAGAAATACGCAGTTTAAAAATCTCCCGAACGTGTTCAAACTGATCTCCTTTGTACTTCTGCTACTGGAACTCATATTTGAAAAACAAGCCCTTTGTAACGTTGAGTAGATGGTCACTGACTTTGACTGCTGTAGGTAACAATTATCAAAAATGGTAAAGTACCAGTGTTAGTTTCATTTCAACCAACTGCCATTCTGACACACTTGCTTCAGCTTTACCCGTGAAAAAACAATGGCAGCATTTTTTAGCTCATGAATGGTTCACGTACTTCATGTTTACTCACACTGTATGTTACTTTAACTCTGAATAAATTCTGAATTGTGTCTCAGTTGAAAACCGACCAATCTACGTATCAGAAGAATGTAACGCTTGCTGTAGGGCTAAGCTGCTCTCTTGCATTTTGTGTATTTCTAGTTTGTTCCAGGTACCGAATGGTTTCCTCTTGCTTCCTGGTCCCCTTGCTGTTCCCATTGTGTTGTTCTCTGGCTTTGGTAACGTTCAGCCTCTCATGTTTGTCACCGATTTTCTCTTTCAGTAATTGGAAATGAGCTCTAATAGAAGGGGCAGCATCAAATCTTGCAAAAAGAGACTTTTAAAATGAATGAAGAGCATGAGAGATGCATTTTCATTCAGTGTGTCCATGAGATTTTTCTGCCGCAGGATTCAACTGTGCCATTCCAGAAGAATTATGTAGCAATTTGTTGATCAGTTGCAGAGCTGGAATAAGGGAAAATGGAGTGTCTAGTAATTAGTTGTTTACATGCATTCAGTTGGATAACACCAACTTTTTCTTCTAGTTTTTGTTGTTGTTGTTTTGGGCTTTTTTTGAATGCTAGAATGTAATATTTTCTCTTTAGAAGCAGTGGCACAGAGTCTGATTCTAAGCAGTTAAATCAACAGCAGATTACATGGTGCTATAAAGACCTGTTGGAACTATTTCAGCAGAGGTGCTTTTTCAAGTGCACTCAGTGCTAAAAGGCAAATGGGTTTCACTGTATAATATGAAAATATGTGTGAGACTAAGGGTTATCAAAACAGTCAGGTGAGCTCCTTAATTTTCAACACTGTTTTAATTGGATCCATCTATTTCTCAGAATATGTGATTTCTGCACCTTTCAAATCGAGCACGTCATTGATCTCTGTGGCTAGCATAATGCCTTTTAATATGCAGAGTAAACAAAGCTCAGTTTATAGAATTATCTTCGCTGGAATTTTAGTCTGGAAGACAAGACTAGTAACTGGGAAGTAATCATGGTTCACTTCAAAATCAGATAAGTTCAGGTAAAATGGAAGTGCAACAATTTGTAATAACCCAAGTTATTTAACATACAATTTTACTGAAAATGCAAAATTAGTTATGTTCTGGATGGAAGCTAAACTGCTGTTTCAGGTGATTTTTCATCGTTTCTTTTAGACCATATTGATTCTGTGTGTGTGTGTGTGTGTGTGTGTGTGTATATAGGGTGCAAACGTGAAGTGACTAGCACAGTTATAGTAAACCACTGAAAATTGAAAGGTTTGCAGTCAAATATCAGTAAGCTTACAAATTTTAAATGGAAGGCTTGAATACTGTACCAAAAGATTTGTGAGGGTTACATTTTACAAGCTCATTCGTCAACTAAAAGACTTTTACAAGACCACCGTCTGCTGTCAGTGAAATGTTTTAGATCTTGCATTTTAAATGTATTTGTGTGCTTCATGTTCTGCTTCTGTTACAGCTCTGAGAAAGCGAGAGAACTGGTGGCAAGGGAAAGAGCTTGAATAAATGGACAAGAGAAAAGACAGATTTTGTAAGGCGGGGAGTAAGCTCAAAAAAATCAGTGTCTCTTTGCTACAAAATATAACATGCCAAAATAAATATTTTCAAAGCGCACAATACTAGGAATTACACAGCTGGTGGGAACTTGACATCCTGAGGTTAGTGTTCTGATGATATTACTAACGAGGTTTAACTTGCCAAAAGGGCATACTATTCACAGGAGCAGATTTATGTCAGTTTAAGTCCCATTTGTGAGAGTGTCTTTGGGAATAAGTAATGAAAGACTGGTTTCTGACAAGAGTGAGAAATAACACTTGCTCTGTAACTGAAGTCACGTTCCCAAATACGAAAGCCCAGTGAGAAGCATTTAAGAAATTTCCCAGGTTAGAATAACAAAAAGGAAAAATGAAATCTGTGGTCTATTTCTGCTGGTATCAGACACGGGAGGCTATGAGCTGGTCTGTGAAGGGGAGAATGAATCTTGCTCTGTGTAAATGTTTTTAACCTTTGGAAAATTTAATATTTTTCTTAAACCACAATTTAAAGTTAAATCCTAAGAACACATTAATAATAACCCATTTTGATGTTAAATGAGAATGTAATTTTAATCTGGAAATTGCATGAGAAAAATATTGGAATAGGGTTCAAGCACTAAATCTGAACAGCAGGTAAGCCATTCTGTATGTCTTACTCTACTGTAAAACTGGCCTTGATCATTTTTTGGTTTTAATATTTTTCAATAAAACCCTTAAATAAACAGTTAGGTGTGGGTTTTTTTTTATTTGTTGGTTTGTTGTGGTGTGGTTTTGTGTGGGTTTTTTGTTGTTGTTGTTTGTTTCTTGTTAACAGGAATTTAGAATGCATCTCACTGCCATCCTGTGATCCTTCTTATTCCTACTGGAAGTGTAGCACAAGAATGGTAGTTAATCTACAGCACAATATAAAAGCTTCACATAACAAAGTGATACTGCTTTCATGGATTTTTCTACATGCAATATCTAGTAAAGAAAATAAGCTTGTATCATCTAATTAAGATTGCCCTGTGACTCCAGTTTTGTACTTTTCAGTGAGTTCATTGTGCTAGAATTTCCCAGACTTACTTAAAATACCTTCTACTTATAAAAGGGCCCAAAATCTGTCCATCTTCCTGCTCACTGCTGTTTTCCAGGCAAGGATGTGTCATACCATAACACTCAGAGCGGATCATAGGACTGTCCAGCAGTCACTGAAAAAAAAAGTCACTCTTGCTGTGGTGGTTGGTTTTGCAAGGTGGGAAGGTGGCAGCAGGGTTTTGGGGCACTGCTGCCAGCAGGAGAGGAGTCTATTTCCTTGTCTGCCATGTGAATGGGAAGGTCACCCAGTAGCTGAAAGGCTGCTCTGAACAGATGTTCTATTACTGGCAGGTGCCTCTTTGAGTCTTGATGATGTTTATATGGGGAAAAAAAAAGACATTGGAAAATTGTGGCTTACTCTGTGGAGTGGGAGCAGTTACTGAAGCCTGACAGTTGTCCCCAGCAACCAAGGCACAATTGATTTTTATTTTGGTGCTCGGTTACGCTGTCTGAAAAGTGAAGGCTGTGTTAACACCTCTGCATTCTAGGGCTGACAAAACATGAGCACGACAAATAGAGCTGGGAGTGTGTTTTGTCTACCTTTGAAAGGAAAGGCTCAGGACAGAAAGAGAAGTTAGGTCTGGTGTGTTATCCATGAGTAATCGAAGTAAATTACTTCAGTGTTTTGTTTATATGTTTATCTCCTGGCACCATCTAGAACAGAAGGCATCTAATCATTGTTCAAATGGAGCTTTTTGGAATGTTTTGGATTCCCCCCCAGGTCTGAAAAACACCTCCCTCAAAAGTGACCCCTCAGTAATTTTTTAAGGTTTTTTTTAGCAAAGCTAAGATCACTCCTGTTGTATGACTGCAGAAAGGCACTGTTACAGGAAGAAATGGAGTCTCGTTGCTTTTTTCTTACTGGAATGACATAAGCATGTATATAGATGCTTTTTAAATGATAGACTAGAAAGTGAAAATCCTTGGATCTTTTGAATGCTCTTTTGCTCGGTATCTGCTACCATTTTGAGACAGTTAACATATATATTTTTAATTTATCTCAATTCTGTCTTGTGTCACTTCTTAAATAATGTTGACCTTAATTACGGTTGGTTGGGCAGGGAGGTTTCGTTATCTGAAGCTGTCAGGTTCTCTGTTAGCTTGTCTGTAACGATAAGTTACACCGTATAGACAGGAGGTTTCTATAGTCTGTAGGCATGCCATTCCTCATACCAAACTATTACACCAGGAAAATGCTATTCCATGATGCAGTCCTGTAGTTTGCAGTGGTTCCTGGTATGCTCAGGTGCTTCTATCCAAGAAGCTCATAGCAGTATTAGTCTCTTGGTTTCATGTAGTGTAAATCAGCTGCTGTTTCAAAGAGGAGTATTTGAAATATTGTGCTCTTGAAGGAAAAAAAGTACTGTGAGCTTTTCCAGTAAAGTCTGACTGGCCCAGCTAGACAGTAGCAAGAGGAATGATAGAAAGCCGACAAAGAGTTAAGGATGAGTCTTACACAACTGCGAAAGCCTCTTAGATACTTTTCCAGTGCAGCCCATCCCATGAAGCATACCCTAAGCCTGTGCTACCACGAAGTTACAAAACATGTATGTACAAAAATTTATCAAACTGCCACATGCTGGGAACCTTTGCTCCTTCCCCCCCTCCCCCCCAAGTAGTTAACTCTTAATCAGTTTCCTGCTTTTCTCCGGGTCTGTTCAGGTTCCTGCACTGCACTACTGCTGTGTTCCTCGAGTCTGGGTTGGCCTTCACATCTGCTTCCTTATCTTCTAACACTTGTGCAAAAGAGAGAGGGAGGAAACAGGAGGTTAATCCCCCTCTTACCAGTGACTTAGGTAGGGCCTTTGTGCTTTCATATCCCTCTAACCCCTGCTTAACTTCGGGATTTGGGAAGCCACATAAAAGATGTGAAAATTGTTTTGAACGCATTGTGTGACCGATCCTCCTGTTTTCAGGAGTGTGGATGTAAATGTACACAACACTGGCTCTTTTCCCCAGTCAGGATTGCTCATTAAGAATGTTTCCCTCTGTTTCAAACTTGTTCACTGCAGTATGCAGTGGGCATGTCCTTAATGAATCTATTGCATCAAAAAAACCCCAAAGTTTATAGTTACAAAGAAAAATGTTTCTAAGAGTTTGAAGATTTGCTTTTAATCATTCTACTTTTTTTTTCTCCTATTTCTTGCAATAAATTTGCATGCCACTTGGAGTACAAAAAGTGATTAGAAGCAATACTGTATTCTGTTTATGAAAAGAGCTATTCCTCCTTGATTACCAATGTTTGCAGCTTACAGCTGCAGTTACAGAAGCGTGGGTCGAACTATCTATGGGGTCTGCTTATAGTAGTGCAATAACTGTGGTAGATGTTTTCATTTTCAAGCCTTGACCACAAATGGCCGTTAATTTTCAGATATCTTGAAGAAACTGAGCACCTGGTGGGGGGGTGCTTCTTTGAGGTAGGCTTCCAGCAGGTGAGCTGATCTAAATGGCACTTGACTTGGGAGGGAAGCGGCCACAAGCTGCTCCAGTGGGTTAGGATGGTTGAAATTCTCTGTGCTGCAGAAGATGGCCTCTTCTTTTGAGCTGCTACTGTGGCCCCAGGTCACAGTAGTCCCAGAAGTGCCTCGGTGCTTGAAGAAGTGTGAGCTATGGTGGGGCTTTGTTGGGGTTTGGTGAAGGGGTAAATGTACAGACTCTTTAAAACAGGGAACACTGTTACCTTAAACAGAACATAGTTTGAACTGGAAATTTTGTTACTTGTGACACCACTTCAGAACTATTTGACTGGCTTTAAAAAAGCCTATCTAAGAATTTACTTCTTTGAAGAGATGTTGGGATTTTCTTTTTGTTTTTTTCTTGGAAGAAAGGGAGAAGAAGGGGGGCAGGAGACTGAGAGAAATGGGAAAGGGTGTCTTAAGGTGTAATCAAGGAGAATTATGGGAGCAGCAGGAGATTGCGAAGTAGGAAAGGGTTGATTAATTTTGTGCAGCTTTCCTCATTCCCTGACCAGAGTGCTGCTGGGAGGATGCAGAGGAGGATCCCTCCCCTGCTCTTTTTTGAGACCCTCATCCCGTGTACAAGTACGGGAAAGGCCCGTGGACACCAAACCCTCCGGGAAGCGTTCCTGGAAAGTCGAGACCACCTTTACTCTGCTGTGTCTGCAGGGGCGAGAGGAGCAGCGTGGCAGCTGCTCTAGCGTGTGCTTTCCTCTCGCACGTGTCCTTCCCCTGCCTTTCAGTTCAGCCTTCCGCTCCCGCAGCTGCTTTCCCAGAGCCTGCTTTTTCTAACAGTACAGAGAATTGGCACCGACTCGAAGGAGGTTGGAAAACTGGAGCCGTGCTCTCCTTTCAAGCAGCTTTTTTTATTTAGGAGCACTATTTTCTCAGCAGCGGCGCCGGGGGCCGCGTGCCTCAGCTGGCGGGCCCGGGGCTGCGAGCGGGTCCGCGCCCAGCGCTTCCCGGGCCGCGGGGGAGCTCGTGAGGCGCGGCGCGCGGTCCGCCGAGCCGGCAGCTGCTCGCGCGCGGCCGTTGCGACGGGCGAAGCGGAGTCTCCGCCGGGGCGGAGCGGGAGGAGCCTCGCGCCGCCGCTCTCGAGCCCGGCCGCCGTGAGGTCATAACGTACAGGAGCGTCCCCAAGCCCCGCCGCTACCCTCCGCCTCGCTGCTACGGCGGCGGGAGTGCGCGGAGTGGCGT